>BSBK01001339.1:0-47500 GCA_027943335.1 Chamaecyparis obtusa | reverse complement strand
TGGATCTTGCATTACTATTTATCTTTTAGATCATTAATTTGATTAAGTGTATTAAATTTTTTAAGTGCGGTACAAATGATTCACCCCCCTCTTGATTGTTCTTGTCTTCTTTGGGCCTAACAATTGGTATCCGAGCTAAGTCCTTTGTGAAGAATCTTAATCTCTAGAAGGTGATCTATCGGGATGAGCATAAGGAAAGATAGTCCTAAGTTTGATGGAGCTAATTACTTGATATAAAAGGATCATATGACTACTTATTTGATATGCATGGGAGATGAATATTGGGATATTGCAGAGAAACCTTACTCCATTCCTAATGATTTGTCTCAGGCTACTACTGATGAAAAGAATAAATTCAAGGAAAATGTGTTAGCAAGGGAAGCTTTGATCATTTCCTTGTTAGATATTGAATACACTCACATCTATGGATTGAGAACAACACATGAGGTATGTACTATATTATAAACTATTTATGAAGGTGATAAGTGTGTAAAGAAATCTAGGTTGCAAGGTCTGAAAGCAAAGTATGAGGAATTGAAGATGAGTGAAGGAGAACCTACCCCATCCTAAATGTAGAGAGTGAATGATCTGTCTTGTTTGAAATCATATGTGCTAGTAGTACCTTGGAAGAAGATGTAGTTATATGAAAAATGGTGAGATCATTTCCTTTGTCTTACAATGAGAAGGTTTCAAATATTGAAGTTAGAATTGTGAAATAAATTTCAAGAGAAGCCTTGATTGGTAGTTATGTTCTTATGAGATGATAGCTCTTGGAAAGAAACTTTTGAAGGTTTAAATTACATTCAAAGCCAGTGTGACTAAGTATGATAAGGGAGAGATTTCTTCTAAAGACAACTATAACTTTTATGCGAAGTATTAGGAAGAGATCATGGAAGAGGAAAGAAAGATTAATGAGCTTGAAGCCTTGATTGCAAAAAGACTACCTAAGGGTTCCAGTAAGTATGAAGGAAAATTTCCTTTGAAATGTGTTTCTTGTAATATAATTAGTCATATTGCAACTAGATGTCTGAATAAAGTACCTAAAGAACCTAAGTTTAGATCTAAGAAATTTCACCCTAAGGGTCATAAAAGTTTTTATGTGAAGGTATGGCTGATGATGAATCTAGTTCTATTGAATAAGAGATTGTTTTTATTTCTATTAAAGAAGATAATCCTTTTATTTCTATTACAGAAGATAATCTGAATGAAGATAAATCCTTGGTTTTGCATGTTGATAAAAGAGATGAATGGGTTATTGATAGTGTATGTTCACATCATATGATTGGTGATAGAAATAAGTTTATGAAGTTTGAAGACTATGATGTTGGTGGTGTTAGATTCGATAAAAACCATCCTTATTTGGTTAAAGGAAAGGATCTATTACTCTTGATGGTAAGAATAATACTTGTGTGCGTATGTTAAACACCTTCATGAAATTAGGATCATTAACTAACAATTCTAAGAAAATACAATACAAATTTAAACTAAGAATTGAATTTAACATCTATGATATCTCATGGTTCTCTAACTAATTTGGTACGTGAAGCTCTCAGACTATTCTCACTAGTGAAAAATCTAGAATGAGAAATATGATACTACAAATGCTTAGTCTAGCTCTCAAATTGATAATGTGATACAAAGATAATTCAAATTCTCTCAAATGCTCTCAATTTCTCTCAATTGCTATGAAAAATGACTATAATGGTGATGCTTTGCAAATGAATTTCTAAGATTATTATTTCTCTCAAAATGCCTCTCATTTATAGTAAATTCCCAAGGGTAGGGGGTAGAGTTATTTAATCATGATTTAGCCTTGGTTGAGTCAAAAACTTTGCAATGTTTTTAAATGGTGGGACAATTTAAATGTTTGTCTCAAAGCTTTGGACAAAAGGACAAAATTGAGTGGATGAGATTGAAAGTTGAAATGTGTGATTGAGATTCAATTATTTTGGAGTGATCCATGTGCTTTTGTTCCTGAATTATCATTGGTTGCTCAATTTGTTGTTGAAAGATATTAGGATTAATTAAATTCCATCAATTAATTAAATTAGCCATGTAAGGAAATAGGTTCACTTTGATTTTTGATTTAACAACTATACAATTAATTGATTAAAATCAATTATATAATGTTTTTGATCCCTTTAAGTTTGTATTTAATTATTTAATGTCATCATTTGATTTTTCCTTTGATTTGATTGATTTTGTCCAATTTGATTTAATAAATGTCCATTTAAATTTGATTTGATCCCTTTTTATGAGAATTAGTGCATTTTGATTAAGAATTTGCCATTTTAATGATTTTAAGCACTTGCCCATTTTTTAGTGTCTACAAATGCCCCTCTTTGAATTGATGTGTGAAGCTCATTGATTCAAAGAAAATTTTAAGTCCTGATTGCTTTGATTTGATACACAACTCTGATTTAAGTCCTGATTTAATACCTGATATGATATTTGATTTGATATGATATGCCCAATTGATAATAGTTCAAAAATTTTGATGCCCCAGATTCACTGATATTTGATGCCAATTTGATACTCTTATGATGCCCCCTCAGAAATGAAACATATTGATTGTTTGATAGAAAAATTTGATGATTGATTTAGTAGTTGATCCAATATGTTTTCATTTTTTAAAAACATTGATGATATGTTGATTCCAACAAATGCCTTGGTTTGATTGAAAGAAGTTGATGAGAAAAAAACTATGATTAACAAAATGTTGTTGATGTCTCTGGATGAATGATTGAACATCCAAGATAGCTAGGTCTGTTGTAGTTAAGTAAACAAGTGCTTAGGATATCAGGATAATAGTACCAATGAATGTGATTTGTCAATCTGATAGGATAGTAAAACTGATATGGGATAACTGATAGGTAGTTTACTGATAATATTCATACTGATCATATTGGTCCCGCCTCAGGATCAAGAGTTTGGAAACAATAAGTTGGTACCGATTGATTTGATTGATTGATGTAAAATGATTCACTGATATAGAATACTGATATGATTCCCTTGATTTGCAAAACAGACAAATTTTAGTAAGTTATACATACAGTCCCTAGCTTCTTGGTTATTAGATTTATGGATCTTCCGTGTTGATTTTGTATCATGTTGATGTTTTATTGATTAGGACTTAGATGTATCATTTTTTCGTTGATATTGATATTGTATCTTGATATATAGATTGTTGGATCTTTGATGTTATGAACATTGATATGATGATATGGACTTTGCCTTGATTCCCCCTTTTTGATTGATCAAGATAATTAACTAAAACCCCTTTTCCCTTGGAAAAATACCACAAACCAATGCACTTAATCTAACATGAAAATGAAATGCAATACAAATAATTGTCACTAGCTTTTAGCAAAGAAATGCCTTAGAGAAATATTTTCATCATTGAGCATTGTGGGACCAAAAAACAAGTACAACCATCACTAACCACATCATGATGATATGAATACTACTTTTAATCATTTTTGGTAACCCCCTTTAGGAAACTAGTACAACCCTCACTAGTTGAATGACCAACTATGGGAGTATGAATACCAATTTCAATGGTTTCGATGTTGCAAACAAAGGTCAACCATCCACCCTATATGAAAGTCCTCAATGATTCTTTGATGACCATGTCATTAGATGAATTCACATAAGTTGTTGGATCTCCCTCAAGATAATCACTCAAAGGAAATAAAAATATCATGTCTCCATCATTGCCAATCTAGTCGAAACATAATCGATTAGCTAAAAAGATGTGATAAAATTCAATCCAAGTAAAAGATCATCAAAAAAAATTCAAGTGTTTTGCAATGTATCAAGATTTTCAAAAAGAATTTCCAAACATTCTAATCTTTTAAGTGTTGTCAATTTTTTTTTAATCCCAAATAATAAAATCAATGAAGGCTCAAGAATCAAGTTGTAGGATCAAAATACTTGGTTGTGAACAATGATATCTATCAAAGGTTCAATAAAAATCTCTCGCTTCTGAAGCTCTGATCTCTCTTTGATTGTGATTGAATGTAGCACTATTGAATCTGTTTGAGTTTAATGCATTACGTCATGTGAATTGATGCCTATTTGTTGAAATTCGTTGATTAAGATCAAATGCCCCTAGTTGGATAGGAAAAATGTTGGACTTGGGAAAACTTCCAAAATATTACAAAAGCTTGGTTTATGCAAGATGTAGCTCAAAGTACTTTATGCTTTCCTTTTTACCAGCTCTCAAACAAGATCACATTGATTTTCCCCCAATGCCTAGCAAGATATAGGACATGAAGGATGGATTTGCAAGCTAATGGATTAGAGATGGAAAGACCATGATGGATGAAGCATGTGAATGTGACCCATAGGACCATCTCCTCAAGAGTACCCAAGCTAAGGAAAAATGATATAGCAATGTCAAGCATATTTTGGATAAGCCATGGAAGCCAATGATGCAGTGTTAGATAACCTATAGGATAACAATCTGCTATCATGAAAATGAGGGATCCAAAATAAGTGGACATGTCAAGAAGTTCTTGATAACAATTTTTGTACTTTAAGTTCTTCATTTTCATCAAGACCAAAGGATCAATTTGGGTAAGATGTGGATAAGATAACACAATTTGGGTAAAGGGGTGATGGAGTCTATGAAGGGATGTTTTGGGATTATGAAAAGACTATCAAGGAATAATGAAGGTGAATTTGGGATAAGCAAGATGATATATGGGTAACATGGATGCAACAAGTACATAAGTTGATGAAAAGGATAATAGATGTCAAGATACTTAATGCTCATGGATGTGTTCAGCCTTGTCAAGATGAAGGTGAGATAGGAAATATGGATGAAACTTTCCCCCAAGTGTGGAGTGCAAGAAGGATGAATTACGCATGATGCCTATTTGCCAAGTTTTCATCATAGTATTTGTTTCTCTTTACTTTTGCTACCCAGGTGCCTATTGCTAGGTTTTCACCAAGGCACTTTTGTTTTCTCTTTTTTTTTTGTATTTTTCAGTATTTTCCCAACATCAGGATCTTTGGACAATGCTCTTCTAAAAGATATGCTATAATAAACCATGGGTATGGCTAGGATGCTCAAAGATATTGATAAGAGGGATGGAAATATGGAAAGTAGGTATTGGAAAATGAACATGAGGATAAGAAGGTATGTTGTAGATGAAAATGTTGGCAAGATCAACTTCGACACACACTTTGAAGAGTGGTGGGATGATGGAGGAACAATAGATGGAGGTAAGGATCTTCTTAGGGTAGTGAATTTTGGGATAGAGGAACCCAAATCAGACATGGAAAGTGGAATATGTTTGGAAGGAGGTGGAATGGAAGCCTTTGGAAGCTTGAATGTCAATTTTTATTTTTCTTTTGTGTGCAAGTCTTTCAACAGTGACTTGGGAGTCCACATAGTCTTTGATTTTCCTTTCTTTTGTGATGCTTTTGAATGCATTTCTTCAATGAGGGATTTAGGAACCCACATTTTATTTGATTTTTCTTTTTTCTTGGTGGACCTTTGTGGCCTTTTGGATATTTCATTTTTCTTTTCATTCACATGTCAATTAGATGGGACATTGTGATTTTTATACACATATGGATTCTTGGATTTATGATTGTTATGTTGCACATCAACATTGCTTCCAAAACACTTAAGAATTGTGGATGAATAGGAATAATATGGAGGATTCATATGGATTGGTGTTTGGACATTCTTCAAGTATGTCTACCTTCATTGATCTTGATACATGGTAGGGTAAGTGAATGGAGAGCTAGGGATGATAGGAATGGAGGATGGAGGAATATATGGACCTAATATAGATGGAAGGGATGAAGACTTTTGTTTTGGGACATAGGAACCCAAAATGGATTTTGAGGATAGTGGAGGCATGTGGTTGTGTTTGAATGGAGGGATATATGGTGTGAAAGGGATATCAATATCTTTGGAAAGAGTTGCATTGCCAAGGTTCTCATCTTTAAGATTTATCTTTATGCCAATAGGCTCATGAATAGCTTTGATAGGAACACATTTGATAGGATCAACTGCAGCTTGAAGGGATTTATTATCATGCAAGGGATTTGGAAGAATGATGGTTTCTTGAGGTGAACATGGAGGAATATGACAAGGAAATGATAGGATACTTTGATCTTGACAAGGATCTTCGAAGCGTATAGATAGGGTATTTTTCTCTTGACTTTCAATATGCTCATTGGAAATTATGGAAGGGATATCTTGATCTTGCTTGGGAGGTGGAGAAAATATGGAACTTGGAAGGGTACTTTGTTCTTGGAATGAAAGGATATCATCTTGGAAGACATCAAAGGATGCAAGGGGATCATCACAGGGTTCTATGGATATGGGACCTTCATCAAATATGGGAGGGGATTGTATATAATCTTGATCTTGATCTTTATCAACATTTGTTTCTTTTCTCTTTGGATTATCCTCTTGACATGGAGCCACTTCTAAGGACAAGGTAGATGTTTGGATATGTGTGGGGGATGTTTAGAAGAATGATGTAGGATCCTTTTGAATGGGTATAATAGGCATTGAAGCACATGAAGCTTTGAGGTCCAAGATCTTTGAAGCATGGAAATGATCTGCAGCAAGATGTAAACTAGCTTGGGTTTCTTTTAGAGGTAGCCCTTGAGGGTAGACATAGTCAATGTGAAAAGTGTCATCATTAGGCTCACTCTTTGATGGAGGAATTTTGGATAGTTGTGAAGCTTTGTGAGATGAATGAAAGATGAAAGGAGTACAAGCTATGGGAGAAACCTTGCTAGATAGAGATTTGTGCATTAGATCTTGCTTGAGAGTGGTACCTTTCTCTTCACACTCTTTATTACCTTGATCACAAATAGATTCATCATGAAATTTCCCTTGATCCAAGATAGGTTTGTTTCTCTTAAATGTTTCTTTTTGTGAGGAAGATGAAAATACAGATGGCCCATCATTATAAAGAAAAGGACACATTGATCTTAATGATGGCTTTTTAGATGATGTATCTTTTTGTTTTTCCTCATTCTCCCTCAAGGTTGATGTGTCAAAATTATGAGGAAGCTTAGCTCCTGATTGAGCTAATTTTATGAAATATGCTTCTTTATCCCTATTCATAATTAATCCCATTATTTCCATAAACATGGGATCTTGGATTGCTTCTGAAACTTCTTCTTCAGACACCTCATCATTTTGATTCCACTGGAGATTTTTATCTTGATTTTGATCATTATGCTCCATAATAGGATTAATTCATTTCTCATATAGTTCCATCATTATAAATCTTTTTTAGGAATATGATCTATTTGTTGCACTAATAAGGAATATCTCTGAAAAGGGTATCCAAAAATGATTTCAAAATCTTTCCAAACCTTCGGGAGATGTCCATTGTTTTCCCTTCTTTGTTTTTGGGCATCACTTGCCAATGTGTAGGCATGACTTAACAACTGATACGCGGTTACTGGAATATTCTTAGGTGGCACTCTACGGGTAAGCAGGTGGCTTTTTCCTATTGGTAGGCATGATTTAAATTTCAAGTGTCACTTAAACTATTACAGGTGTGACTTTATTGTTTCCAAGTGTATTTTCTCTGTGCACAGGCGGTTTTCTCTCTATGTGTAGGCGGCACTTTACAGACTAGGTTGTAAATTTCAAATTTTAAAAATTGTAAGATCAAGTCTGCAAAATTTTCTTTCTTGAAAATGAAGTACAAATGCAACACACACATCAAATTTGCACCATGTCCCTAAAACTACAATAAAAGTGTATGTTCTTGGTCATTTTTCACAAATATGAACAAGAAAGTCTTCCAAGCAATCTACCTATAGTCAAATTTGGCTTTTAACATGTTTGTCTCTATAAGGTAACTTACTACTTATCAGGATTTAATGAATATTTCTGTTCCAAATCATGCCAAGTTCTTTTTCCCACTTGTGGGCTTCCCACACGCACAAAAGCACGATTTGGCGCAATCCAAAAGGACTACTAGAGGAAGTGAAGAAACTTGCACACAACCTAATCACTCCCCTATTAAGGAAGAGTGTATTTTTTTAGAGTGGGTTGGATAGTACTACGACTAAGGTGATTGTCTCCCACTTGGGTCATTCCCTCTCACTGTCCTCGTAAGGAAAATCTTGGGAGGCAAGCCCTCTATTGCTATATTTTAACTAGCATGTATGGAAAAGAAAGAAATTGAACTTAGTTCAACAAGTTTGGGAATTTGGTTCACTTAAAAATTGAAGAGCATATCCCTATTATTGTTCTTTATTCCCAAACACTTCAATTAGATTTTTTTTCTTTTTCAATCCCTTGACAAGGAGATTCTTAATAAACGAAGTGTTTGGTTAATTCCTCCCTTCCTCTCTACCAAATTGAACTAGCATGTTTTTGATCCACTTCAAAAAATGGAGAGCATATGCCTAATACTTGTTCAATTTGACAAATAGTAAGGTTTCTCTATTAATCTAGATTCAAATGAATAGCCACAATTTAAGCAAATGCAAGCTTGATTTGATGAATACCTCTTTTTTGTAGCTAGCAAAGGCTAGGCGCTTTTATGAGGTTTTTGGCTTTTTTATTTACCCACTCACCTAGTGGCAATCATTGTTGCTCTCTCCTCCAACAAGTTAGTCAAAAAAGCCATACAAAATGAGGGAAACCAAAAGAACAATTAAAATTGCAAATTAAGTGTTTTTGACAAGATTTTTCCAAGAAATTCCAACAATTTAATGTAAGAAAATTTAACTCAAAGTAGGGAATTTCATCTTGTATGCATCTAACACTTTAATGTAATGTTTGTAAAGATCTTCTTCAAATTTCAAGCTATCCAAAATCACAACAGTATGAATCTCTTTTTCACGTTTTACTTGGATCCTTACCTCTTTACTTGCTTGTGTGATTCTGCTCTCTAGTTTTCAAACTTTCCTGTGTTTGCTCATTTGCGGGAAAAACACAAACAGAGAGTTAGAAAACCAAATTTAATAATCAGACAACAAATTTAAATGAAAAATGCTAGGCGTCATTTATCAACTAATAAGCGTCAGTTAAAAGTTAGTAGGCATCATTTAAATGCTGGTACGCGTCATTTAAATTTTGGTATGCATCATTTAAATTTTGGTACATATCATTTAAATGTTGGTACATGTCATTTAAATGCTGGTACGCATCATTTAAATTCTAGTAGGCATCATTTAAATGCTATTATGCATCATTTTAAGAATCACAGGCATCACTTTACAATGAATCAAGTGATTTTTAAAGATTACTAAGCATGACACTATAACTGGCAAGTGTTAAAAGTATTGAAAATTGTGTATGATAAAGTATTTAAAGTGGCAAATAACAACTACTAGGCATCAGTTAAAGAATACTAGGCATGACAGATCATGTAAATTGTGCAGTAAGAATCATCTCAAGTGGCAAAATTCAGCTGATAGGTGTCAGTTCTTAGATCACAGGCGTCGCTTTATTCTTGCAAGTGTAACACTTTATCTCACAGGCGTCAGAGAGAATAAAGATAGAATAGAAGGAATCGTATAGGTGTCAGTTAACTTCTGGTAAGCATCGTCAGAATAGCCATAGGCATTGCTAGATCCTTCATAGGTGTCATTTCTCCTATTTTCTACAAAAATTAAAGGAAAAGTGAAGACAAAACACACAAAAATTGATGAAAATGTTAGAAATGAGGCTCAAGGCCCTAGGGTGAGCACCATTTGTGTGTGTATGTTAAACACCTTCATGAAATTAGGATCATTAACTAAAAATTCTAAGCAAATACAATGCAAATTTAAACTAAGAATTGAATTTAACATCCATGACATCTCATGGTTCTCTAAATAATTTGGTAAGTGAAGCTCTCAGCCTATTCTCCACTAGTGACAAATCTAGAATGAGAAATATGATACTACAAATGCTTAGTCTAGATCTCAAATTGATAATGTGATACAAAGATAATTCAAATGCTCTCAAATGCTCTTAATTGCTCTCAATTGCTATGAAAAATGACTATAATGGTGATGCTTTGAAAATGAATTTCTAAGATTATTATTGCTCTCAAAATGCCTCTCATTTATAGTAAATTCCCAAGGGTAGGGGGTAGATTTATTTAATCATGATTTAGCCTTGGTTGAGTCAAAAAATTTGCAATGTTTTTAAATGGGGGGACATTTTAAATGTTTGTCTCAAAGCTTTGGACAAAAGGACAAAATTGAGTGGATGAGATTGAAAGTTGAAATGTGTGATTGAGATTCAATTATTTTGGAGTGATCCATGTGCTTTTGTTCCTCAATTATCATTGGTTGCTCAATTTGTTGTTGAAAGATATTAGGATTAATTAAATTCTATCAATTAATTAAATTAGCCATGTAAGGGAATAGGTTCACTTTGATTTTTGATTTAACAACTATACAATTAATTGATTAAAATCAATTATATAATATTTTTGATCCCTTTAAGCTTGTATTTAATTATTTAATGTCATCATTTGATTTTTCCTTTGATTTGATTGATTTTGTCCAATTTGATTTAATAAATGTCCATTTAAATTTAATTTGATCCTTTTTTATGAGAATTAGTGCATTTTGATTAAGAATTTTCCATTTTAATGATTTTAAGCACTTGCCCATTTTTTAGTGTCTACAATACTAATGGTGTCTAGTATGTTGAAGGCTTAAGACATAACTTGTTGAGTGTTGGAAAACTACTAGATAAGGGGAACTGATTGGAATTCATGGAAGGAATGTGTGAAATCATTGGAAGCACTGGAAATCTAATTGCATCTGGTACGTAGACTGTAGGTAATCTATTTCATTTGAGAATGGTTGAGAATAAGTACTTGGTTTCTATGATTGATGATAGTTGGTTGTGGCATGGAAGATTTTTCATATAAACTTTGATAATATGGTGAAGGTTAGCACTATTAATGTTGTAAGAGACTTTCCTAAGCTAATGAAGCCTACCAATATGTGCAAATAATTTCAAGTAGGAAAGCTAACAAGATCTAGTTTTAAGAGAAAGAAATACACTTCAAATAGATTTCTATATTTGGTGCATACAGATTTGTGTGGTCCTACTAAGAAAAGAAGTTTTTATGGAGATAGATACTTCATGTTATTCATTGATGGTTATTCAAGAATGAAGTGGGTTACATTTTTTAGAGAGAAATCAAAATCCTTTTAGAAGTTTCAGATATTCAAGATGATGGTTGAGATAGAGTCTGGACAGATATTGAAGTGCCTAAGATCATACAGAGGTGGAGAGTTCACATCTAGTGAGTATTATTCTTTTTATAAAGAACATGGGATAAAGAGATATACTTTTTCTCTGCGGACTCCACAACAGAATGGTGTTGTAGAGCAAGGAACATAACTATTCTAGACATAGCTAGAGCCATGATGATTGATGGAAATGTTCTATAGATATACTGGAGAGAAGTAGTGAGAACTGTGGTATACACTTTAAACTAAGTGAAAATAAAGAAAGGAACCAATAAGACTCCTTATGAACTTTTGTATGGTCATGTTCCTACAGTAAAGTATTTTAAAAATTTTGGAAGAAAATATTATATTAAGAGAGATGAGGATATTAGAAAGTTTGATCTTTGAAGTGATGAAGGAATATTTCTTAGGTCTTCTACTAAGAGAAAATAATACAAATGTTATAACCTTAGACTGAAGAAGATTGTTGAAAGTGAAAATGTCAGAGTGGATGAAAATGTATAAATATTAGAAAGAACTTGCAGGTATGACATAGTCAAAGAGGAAACTTAGATTGTGGAAGTGCAGAATCAGAATCAGGATCAAAATGGTTCAAAAGAACAAGTTGAACTGGTGGCTAATGAGGAATAAATTGTGACCAAAGGGTCTACTACAAATCCTACTCCAAAGACTCCATGGTATGTAAGGATTAATAATTTTGAAGATGTTATTATTGGTGATAAGAATAGAGGTGTTCAAACTAGAGAAATAATTGCTACAGATGAAACATGTTTATTATCTTAATTTGAGCCTAAAGATGTAAATGAAGCATGTCATGATGAAATTTGGGCGAGAGAAATGAAAGAAGAGCTTGATCAAATTGAGAAGAACAAGACCTAGATTCTTTTTACCAGACCTATGAGCAAGAATGTGATCAGAACTAAATGGGTATTCAAAAACAAGTTGAATAAAGATGGTAAGGTGATTCAGAACAAATCTAGACTAGTACGCAAAGGGTATTCCCAAATGGAAGGTATTGATTTTAAAGAGACCTTTTCTCCCATAGCTAGACTTGAATCTATTAGATTACTTCTTGCATATGCAGGATACAAAAATTATAATTTATATTTAATGGATGTTAAGTCTGCATTCTTGAATGGTGAGTTGGAGGAAGATGTTTACATTGAGAAGCCTAATGGATTTCCACTAATCAAGGAAGGATATATGGTTTGTAAATTGCAAATAGTATTGGCTGGATCGAAAGAAGCTCCTAGAGCCTAGTATGCCAAATTGGACAAATACTTGACAAAGATTGGATTCAGTAAAGGTATTGTTGATAGTAACTTATGTTTCAAAATAGTTGATGATAATATCTTGATTGTTGAAGTCTTTTTTGATGATATCATATTTGGTGGTAATGATGAATTGAGTAGAGGTTTCATTGATGAATTGAAAAAAGGGTTTGAGATGTCTATGATAGGTGAGATGAAATTATTTCTTGGATTGAAAATTACCCAGTTGGATAAGGGAATTTTCATTCCACAGTCGAAGTATGTCAGAGAATTGTCAAAGAAATTTGGTATGGAAGATTCAAAACTGGTTGGAACTCCTATGGTTACTAGTTGAAAATTGACCAATGACGATAAATCCCCTCGAGAAAATCAAACAAGATACAGCTCAATGATCAGTGGATTGCTATACTTCACTGAGACTAGACCTGATATAATGAATGTTGTTTATATGTTGGCAAGATTTTAAGAAAATCTGAAGGAATCACATGTTGTTGATGTTAAAATAATATTTAGATACTTGAAGGGAACAATTGACTATGGCTTATGGTATGAAAGAGATAATGATTTCACACTTTGTGCATATATAGATGTTGATTGGGCATGTAATGTGGATGATAGAAAAATTGCAAGTGGTGGGGCATTCTTTTTAGGTAAGAGACTAATCTCTTAGGCTAGTAAGCAATAAGATTGTATTTCCCAATCTACTATTGAAGATGAGTATGTTGCTACTACTAGAAATTGCACTCAAGTTGTTTGGATGAAGAAAATGTTGAAGGATTTGAGGTTAAACATTGATGAGCCTATTGTTATTTACAATGATAAATCAAGTACTAATAATATTTTGAAGAACTCTATGCAACATTCAAAGACAAAGAATATTTCTATTAGATATCATTTCTTGAGGGATAAGGTTAGTGAAAAGGAAGTAAAATTGGAGTATGTATCTACTAAGGAAAAGATTGTTGATATCTTTACAAAGCATTTACCAAAGGATACATTTCAGTATCTCAAATATAAGATTGGGGTTATAGCCCCTCCTAATTAGGGCTAATGATGCTAAGGATGGCATCGGTCTAGAAAATAATTAGAATATCACTCTCTGGATTGATGAGTTGGGGAGTACTCCTTAGGGGGGCAGTCTTATGAATCTTATGGATTATTATTTAAAATTTCACATTAGACTTTTGAAGTGAGTTCATTTGTTTTGACGTCTTTATCCATTTTCTCTTGATGTCAAAAGGGGAGATATTATGTGAAAAACATGATAATTAGGAAAGATTGTATTAGGGAGAGATTATGTTGAGATTTTTGAAGCTATCTATTCAGAGTGATCAGGTGGATATATTATCTCTTGGTGTCCTTATGCATTGATCAGTTTTTCACTTCATATGTTTCCATCAATGCCGAAGGGGGAGATTGTTGGAAGATTTTTTTATCATGTGAGAGGTTATTGATTAGACCTTATTTATGTGTGTTGGCATTAGTGTTTTATCATTGATGTCAACATACTATTGTTTTTGTAGATAATGTGTTCATTTTGTTCAATGTAGATGATTTTAGTTATTTAGATGATATGTTTTTCACTATGATTCTGGATGATGTTTCAAATATGTCTATAGTTTATTATGGTCAACTTACAGAGGTTCACATGACAATTTGAGTGAGCTATGATTGATTTATCATTTTCTCATATTTCAGTGCTCCAGTTGTTCAAGATGTGTTAGAGGTTGAGTTTCTACTTTGGTATGGATTGGATTGGTTGATTCAATTGACACGAAGCTAGTGGAAAATTTGAAACTTATTGTTGTTTTCTCAACTAGTGTTGTTCATGATTCAGAGTTTGGAAAGTTATCTTTTTAGTGTGACAGAGTTTGGTATTCAACATTTTTTATGGTCATTACATATATGAGTTTGGATTTTGAGATTGAGATGATGTGAAGGTTCATGAAGCTATTCTTGTTGCTTGATAGTGTTCTTCAACCATGTTAGGACCATGTTGATGGTTCACATTGGCCATAGTGATCGCATTTGGTGATTTTCCAGTGTGTTGGTGTTTCTTCATTTAGGTACTAGTCGACTTGGTGGAGTAACATGTTGTGATCCATGTTGTGGATTTGGTGAAGTTGTTGTGTGTTCGAGGATGATGTTTTTGGGTCCTGTCTAAGTCTTGTCTAACTTTCTTTGGATCACATTGTATTTTGAGCATATTGTTCATATCATTTGTTCTTATAGGTCTTAGTCGACCTTGTTGTTGATTATTCATTGTAATTTGTATAAATGGGCAATCATTTGTGATTGTGAATGTAGAAGAGATGAGAAGGAAGAAAAGATAATGTATGTATTTTTCAACTGAGGTAGAAATTGTGCTTCATTAGAACTATATTGGCATTGCATATGTTGTAAGTCAGTTTGGATGTATTGGACAGTTTGTCCACCTTGGTGAATTGTAATCAAAGATTGATCTGTGAACCCGATTGAGGGTCAAATCATTCTTATTATATTGTGAGTAGTGTTCTCTAGGAAGTGGGCTTGTGAATGCATGTGCATTCTTCTTTTGTTTTCATTTTCTCTTTATAGGGAAGTAATTTAGCATAGTACATTTAGCTAGTGGGCTTGATTCCCACTAGGGATTTCCCTTAACAGGGTTTCCTCGAGAAAAAATCCATTTTTCTAAGTTATGTGTTGTGGATCTTTCATTATTGTTTATCTTTTAGGTCATTAATTGGATTAAGTTTGTTAAAGTTTTAAAGTGTGGTACAATTGATTCACGCCCCCCCCCACCCCCCAATCTTGGTTGTGCTTGTCTTCTTTGAGCCTAACATAAGGGGAACATCTATGCCTTTCTACAAAACTTGCATTTTTTAGTACATTGTAAAGTACACTAAAAAATATTATTGGGCTAGACTGTATATAATTTTTATTTTATAGATGTTTTAATCTCATTTATTTAATGATGCTTTCCAACCTTGATCAAACATAAATTAATTCACATAGTTGAATCTAAGAGGTTGTGAATAGGATAATCTAGGATCTATTCTAACACTTTTCTAACCTCTTGTGCTTGTCATGTTTCCTTTCCAACTCCTTCTAACTTGCATAGAGACCATTGATTTGTTGATCATCTTCTTTTAGAGAGAAAAAGTGTCTTCCATATTTTTCAAAAAAATTTCTACTTTTCCTTAGGCCTCGTTTGTTTGTGGAATTTGGAGCGGAATTGGTGGCAACACTTCCCAATTTTCAGCAAATCTGCTGTTTGGGAGAGTAAAACTCAATTCAAGGTTTAGGGTTGAAAATCGAGGTTTGGCCCTAAAACGAGCAGCACCATCTTCCCATCGGAGAGGTGCAATTCAAAAATAAAACCAAGTTTTGCAAAATATTGAAGCAGATTTAATAGCGTCGTTGGGTCCGTGATCTTCCAGCATTAATTTTTGGGGTTTGAAACTGGGTTTGCATTTCTCTTTTTGCGTCCGCCATAGTTTTCGGAGGGTTTCTCATTTTTCGCCAATTTTTGGAGGGTTTTTTCAAACGGTCTCTACAAATAAATTGGCATTTTTGCATCCGTTCTTGCAAGGTTAAAAGGGTTTCTACAGAATCAGGTACTTTTTGCAAATGATTCTATTTTTATGGGAAATCTTTGTTTATGCGAAATGATTCTATGTCATATTATGGGAAATCTATGTTACTGCAATGTTGTACTTTCTCCTACCTTCAGTGGTTTTTAGACTAGAAGACTGAGGCAGACGCGAAAATGAGCAAATCAAATTCAGATATTTGTAGAGAGAAACCCTATTTTACATATAGGGCATAGAAATGTTTGTGTTTATTTCAGTTTTGGGTTTAGAGTTTGCTGAAAATCGAGAAGCCACCAATTCTGCTCCAATTCCCGCAATGAGAGGATATTTTTCTCGTTACTTGTCAATTCCACTCCAATTCATTGGAAAAACCATTGGCATAAGCAATGAGATGATATTTTTCTACTTGCTTATGCCAATGGTTTTCTATCTTGATCAACTGAAAGGGCTAAATTAATTGGTGGTGTTTAGTTGTCTAGTTTTGTTTCTATTGCTACTTCTAATCATGTAAATGTTTATCTCTCTCTACAAATCTTTGAATTTGACATTTTTTAAAAACCCTAACAATGCACTAGATGGAAGACAACGATGGGATTAGGTACATTTATGCCTGTTTGAATTTAGGAGGAGTTGGATGAGGATCTCATATGTGACGTGTGACAATATTTATGTGGAGGCCCTGTCACCCACTCATGATCATGCTCACATTCACCCTTCCAAACTTTCTATCCATGTTAAAACTGGTTTCAGTTTTAGGTGGGTCATGTTTATTTTTTCGATGAGAATTTGATTATGGAAGGGCTGTTTCTGTCCATCTCGGTAAATTAAAAAATTATCTGTAGAAGGACAAAGAAGATCTATTTAACGTTCTATTATCAAATCAAACCATATATTTAAGCCAATGCTTTTTCGGATGAGAACTTTTGTCTTGTCAGTCACTGTGTTTATCTCATCATTTTTTAACTAATCCCAACTGATGTTTGTTTGTTCTTGTAACTCTGGTGAGTGGAATGGTTATCATTTCAAATTTCCTAAGAAATAGGAGTTTGTGAGGGAAACATTTTTTTTGGGGTAGTTTTGTGTTGTTGCTTTCATTCTCTGCTGAGCTTACAACCACCTCTATATTTGAAAAGCTCATAATTTAAGTATCCTTTGAAGAGGTAAGGTTAGGCAAAAAGGAAAATTTCAATTTTGTGTCATTTTTTATTATGGAGTGCTTAATATATGATAATATTAGTATCAATTTTAAATATATCATGAAATTTGATAATTTAAGCATTTTGTTCGAGGATGTAAGAATGGGTAAAATTATAAAATTTACCATTATAAGGTTTTGGTGAGGGAAGTTGTGTGTTGTTCTTGGGTCTTGTAGGTTGGACTAATTGACATTACTAATAAGCTTTTGTTCTTTCATTTTTATTTCTTTTGCTCTATTTGGTGAGAACAGTGGGCTTGACCAGAAAAATAAACTCACAAATTATTTCAATTCATAATTAATTTGTGTAGCTAGTGTGTGTGTGAATTTTGTACCTAGTTGTAGACACAACACTTCAGTAAAACATTAGAGGTTAGTTAAAATCAAAATCGTGCAGTGAAATGAAAACTAATCTAACCAGGCAATTTATTGCCTTCTAGTAGATGCGAGTATGTATTCTCAGATTGGACCGAGATCAATGACCTTGACGACACTTAAATGAAGGATTTGAATGCAGAATCTAGATATGAGATGAATGCAAATTAATCTATATTTGTTTTTGGTTTTCTGTGCAATAAGATAAAATAAACTGATAGGAATCTATTCTAGATGAAAAACTGATATGCAAGTTAAGCTACAATGAATTGCAAATAAGATTGATCTCACAAAAGTTGTTGATTTACAAAGAAGCTTCAATTCTTCAGATGTCGATTCACCAACGTGATTGTGCAAATTCGTGGATTGATTTTGGCAAAGTAAGAATGCAAACTTGTGAGATGATTTGAGAAGAGATGAAGCCTTGATTTTATAGAAATCCAGGGCTTTGGGGATGCATGGAAAAATTCATAAATCACTCTAGTTGATTTTTGAGTCAACAAGGAATTAAAGATAGTTAACTCACAAAAAATCATGCAAAAATAGCTTTTTGATTTAAATCAGAAGTTGAGATCAGCTTTTAACTCAAAAGAGAGTTGAGTTTATTTTTAAAACAACTTGAATTGATTTTCTGATTTAAAGTTTAACTATTTTTTGGATGTGCATAATTAATTATGAATTAAATTAATAAATAAAGTGATTTATCCTCAACTTAATTGATTTTTAAAAATAAAACAATTGATTTATGGGTTAATCAATTATTAAATCAAACTTTTATTCAAAAACTATATTATTAAATTTGACAATTGCCATTAATTAATTAAATAAGAATTTAATCAATTAGTCATAAGATATTTGATTTATTGTCAAAATGGAATAATACAATTTAGGAATAAATATAATTAAATCCAATTAAATAATTAAGTGGCAATATTAAATCTAATTAATTAAATATTTATAATATTCAATTAATCAAACTTTAGGATAATGAACCTATAGCCCATTTTTGGGGTATTACATTTTGCCCCTCTTTGAATTACTATGCAAAGCGCAGTGGTTCAAAGATAGTTTGTGTATGATATTGAAACTGATGTTTGAAATTGAAATTGATATGAGACAGAAGCTGATTGAAAGATTTGATATGAAGATAATAGGTCCTGAATGACCAAAGATAATGTTAACTATAACAGTAATGAACTGATGATTGCAAAAAAGTGTCAAAACACCTAATTCTAAACCTTACGATTGCGAAGAAGTGAGTGACCAATTCCAGACCCGATTGTCGATAAGAATCACATTGGTATCACATCTGAACCCTTCAATTACGAAGAACCAAGGAAATAACACTAATGAACCAATGGTTATAAAAGATTGATACAGTTTACAAGATTAAGAGAATACCAGATTGATATGGATCTCGATGAATCTGATATGCCCCGAGCGATGATTGATTTCCCCCAAGCGATGAGGTCTTTTTGATGAATCAGAAACTAGACGTGGTTGTTGTCTTGATTACCGAGGAAAGATATGATTTCAACTTTAGATTACAGACTTTGAATGATATGCAATACCATGCCCCCTTCGAGATAAAAATAGAAATCTGACAAGAAAATTCAGCGTTGAACAGTCCAAAAGCATGTTAATTGATTTGAGAAATGGTTATTCATGTTCAAGAATGCATTCTACATCGTTTAGAGGTCCTAAAGACCAAGTTTGACTAGGTTTGACCATGAGTTAACCATAGTTGACCAAGTTGAATACTGGATTTTTGTGATGATGGAAGGTCGATTATGCAAGTAGTGAATAATATAAATGATCTCAAATTTTGATTTTGATCTTGAAAAAGGATTCTACTTGTTGTTTCGTTGGAGGAACCTTCATGTGAGATTCAGCTCTTATGATATGTTTTGAGCATTTTTGAAGAATCGTTTAAGCATTTAAGTTTAATTCAATAATTTGTGAGATCATGCAATCATGCAAAATGAAAAGAAACATGTAAAATATGCAATGCAACCTAAGACCTAGGACCTAGTCACTGATCATGTGTTAGTCATTCTCATCATTGAATTTTTAGGTAACCGGATAAATCAATACAATACCCACTAGTTATGAAACCATAGACATAGGAATATCAATTTGTATACACAAGAATCAATACAACACCCACTGATTAAGCAACCATGGATATATGAATATTGATTTTGTTTTCATAATGTCGGATTAGATATAAGCACCAAGGCATAAACATCGGGATGACCTGAATATCATGTCCATTTTGATATAGCAATTTGTATAAGCATCAAAACATAAACGTCATGATGACCAGAATACACCTTGCATGGCAAACACATCAAACAATCAAGAGATCATTCTAAAACCCATGTGAATTACCTGTAGTGACCCTTTATCATTCACATCCTTAGGTAAGATCATGTTTCACAGTAGGAGAAAGAACTCACTCAAAAAGACAATAGTTAGATCAAACTTCCTTGAATTTTTTGGGTATCAATGGTCAAGGTACGCATGGCCATCCAATTCGAGATAAAGGCTCTTACAGTCGGACACCATTTCAATCCATAATTTCCAAAGTTTTTAGATTTTCACATACAAGCTGAAGACAAAGAAAAGATTATGCCCCCAGTCATCACTCTCTAAATCCTGTAAAGGACATCATCGAAGAACTCAAAGGGACACAATATGTAAAAATCTCAATGCGAATCAGTAAGCATATGAGATAAAAGCATGAAGAAGCATAGATTGTTTTCATTTTTTGTTTGATGTTTGATTGTGTTGTTGTAGATGTAAAATCCTTTCTGGAGACAAGACAGACTAGCTGACTCAAATGAAGCTTCAAAGGACTCTGACTAGATAAGACACATCTAAAGTATACTGGAGGCCATAGGATATGACATTGATTGCCCCCAAGTGTTAAGCATTGATAGGATACAGATGCTTGAGCTTGATTGGTGTACAGACTGACTTCTTGAAAATAGGAATGCAGAAACAAACCGGAAGATATGTACAAACTAAAGCAAGACTGAAAGCTGGGAAAGACCAAGATTGAGCTGATAGATGGATCATTTTGAAACAAGTGGTGCCCATTTTCCAAGTTTTCACCATCTTGGCAGAGATTCTATTTTTGCTACCAAGGCACCTGTTTCCAGGTTTTCACCAAGGCACTTTTTTCTTTTTCTCATTTTTTTGTATATTTCATTTTTTCAATTTTTTTGTACTTTTCATTTTTTCAATTTTTTTTGTAATTTTGATATTTTTTACTTTTTTTGTGAATCATCAAGGCACCTATTGCTAGGTTTTCACCAAGATATTCATTTTTTGAAGGACTTTTTCCAATTTTTAAGATTTTTTCAGGACATTTTACCATAGATTGAATGTCTTAGGCATAGAATTTCTTCAGATGGAGAATGTTGATTGGTTCTCGGAGCTATTCTCCTTCAGTGATTGAGAGTTGATAGGCACTAGAGCCAAAAGTAGCAGTGATAACAAAGGGACACAGCCAGTTGGGTTCAAACTTCCCCTTGCGTTCTCGATGTGATTGATTTTTAGGATTTTCTCTCAAGACTAGATCAACAACCTAAAATTCTTTGTCTGACTTTCTTATTGTAGCCTCTAGACATTCTCTTCTGATATACTCTAAGATGATCATACGCTGCTTGTCTACACTCATCTAGTAGTTCAAGTTCTTGCAACCTAGACACTTTGTAGTCATCATCAGTTACTAGACCATGCATTATGATTCTTAGTGATGGGATTTCAACCTCAATAGGCAGTACCACTTCAGACCCATAAACTAAAGCAAAAGGTGTAGCCCCAGTAGGCATTCTGATACTTTTTATGTAGGCCCAGAGAGATGGATTGATCATGAGATGCCAGTCTCTTCCTATTTCATTAACTGTATGGTGCAATATTTTCTATAGATTCTTGTTAGAAGCCTCTACTTGTCCATTCCCTTGAGGATAGTAAATAGATGACCAATGTTGTGTAATCTTGAATTTAGCACATAAATCATCTAGATCTTTGTTCTTGAATTGTCCACCATTATCTTTGATTATGGAATGAGGTATCCCATATCTGCATATGATATAGTTCAATATGAACATAGATATTTGTTTTCTAGTTGCTTGTGTCAAAGGTACTACTTCTACCCATTTTGTAAAATAATTTGTAGCTGTGATTATATGAGTATGTCCATTAGAAGAATGAGGATGTATGGCTCCTATAAGATCGAAGGCCCATTGATGAAAAAGCCATTGTGTAGTAAAGGGAATTAGATCTCTCCTTGGAGCATGAATTAAGTTGCCATGCACTTGGCACTTTTGACAGTTCTTAGCAAACTTGATAGACTATTTCTCCATTTTAGGCCAATAGTACCCAGCCCTAATAAGTTTTTGGGCTAGTGTTAAACCATTCGAGTGTGACCCACAAATACCATCATGGACTTCCTCTAACGCACGTTGAGACTCTTCCCATTCTAAACATCTGAGTAGTGTACCATCTAGACCTCGTTTGTACAGATCATGACCAATGATGACATATCAGGAGGCATTATGGATAAGGTATCTCTTTTCATAGTGGTTGAAGGTATCAGGAATGATTTGGTCTTGGAGATAGGAGAATAGGTTTTTGTATCTAGATGAATCATGACCAACAATAGTGCAGATCATGTGGGTTTCAGGGGAATCATATGCAGGATAAGATAGTGCTTCCACCAGGAACTCATAGCGTAGCTCATGTTCAGGCTATTGTAATAAAGTAGATAATGTTGCCATTGCATCGGCAGCCTTGTTCTTTGTTCTAGGTATTTGCTCAAATGTGATAGATATGAAATACTTCTTTATATCATCTACCATTCTCTTATATGGGATGATATTTTCATCTTTAGTCTGGTACACATCATTAACTTGATGGATTACAAGTTGTGAGTCTCCATGAATGTGTAATTATGTTACTCTCCACTCAATTTCTAGTTTCATGCCATTAAGAAGGGATTCATATTTTGCAATATTGTTTGTACAAGGGAACTTTAAACTGAATGCTTTTGGGATTGAGTATCCTTGAGGAGTTATGAACAATATGCCTAATCCTGATCCATTCTGTGTATAGGAGCCATCAAAGAATAACTGCCATTCTCTAGAAGAAAGAGTCATGATAGAGGAATCTATAAATTCCATTTGCATTGGTGTATCATCAATCATAGGTGCATCTGCTAATTGATTAGAAATAACTTGTCTTTTTATAGCTTTTCTTTCAACATATTCAATGTCAAATTCACTTAAGAGCATGACCCATTTAGCTAATCTACCCATGAGGGCAGCTTTGCTTAGTAGGTATTTTAGTGGATCAATCTTAGCTACCAAATGTGTGGTATGAGCTACCATGTAATGTCTCAATTTTTATGATTCAAAGATCACAGCTAGACAAGCCTTCTCAATCATAGAATAATTCTTTTCATATGCTACCAATGTCCTACTGATATAGTATATAGCTCTTTCCTTTTTGTTGTCATCATGTTGTGCAAGCAATGCCCCCAATGATGTATCTGTAGCGGAGACATATAAGATCAAAGGCTTCCCTAGAATGGGAGGCATCAAGATAGGAGGATTTGATAGATACTTCTTGATATAATTAAAGTTGTTCTCACATTCTTCATTCCATGCAAAGGTTACACCTTTATGTAATGTTTTTGTAAAAGGTTGTGATATGTCTACTAGTTTTGATATGAATCTTTTGATAGATTGAACTCTTCCTTGCAATGTCCTCATTTGACTAATATTCTTTGGAGGTTGCATCTCCATTATAGCCTTTACTTTAGCTGGATCAACTTCCATGCCCTTCTTTGAAACTATGTATCCTAAGAGCTTTCCAGAAGTGACACCAAAAGCACACTTCTTAGGATTTAGTCTGAGACTAAATTTCTCCATTATGTCTAGTATCTTGCTCAAGTCATTTAGATGTTTAGTTCTAATCATAGATTTTGCTAAAGTATCATCAACATAATCCTCCATAGTCCTATGCATCATGTCATGAAAAATAGAAGTCATAGCTCTCTGATATGTAGCACCATCATTTTTAAGCCCAAATGGCATGACATTCCAACAGAAGGTACCCCATGCACATGTGAAAGCATTTTTCTCTTGATCCTCTGGAGCAATTTTTATTTGATTATATCTAGAAAAACCATCCATTAAGGAATACATCTCAAAGCCCGCAATCATGTCCACTATCATATCAATGTTAGGTAATGGAAAATCATACTTAGGGCATGCTCTATTCACATCTCGAAAGTCTATGCACACTCTAATTGATTTGTCTGGTTTAGAAATAGGTACAATATTAGAGATCCAATCTACATAATCAATAACTCAGATGAATCCAGCTTTCAAGAGCTTTTCTAATTTAGCTTTTACCAAGAGTGCAACATGAGGATGCATCTTTCTCAATTTTTGCTTAATAGGTTTGACATTTGGAGCTATAGATAAATGATGCATTATAAGATTAGGATCCAACCTTGGCATATCTGAATATTTCCATGCAAAGTTGATCTTCTTTTTTGTTAGGAATGTAGTAAATTTTTTCTTCTCTTCTTTTGATAAAGTTTGTGCTACATGAATCAGGTGTGGTTCTTCTATTGTTCCCAAGTTGATGGATTGAGTGGGCTCAATTAGAACTGGAGATCTATCCTGTAAATGACTCAGAAGAACATAAAATATCTCATCCTTAGGTGCCTCGGAGAGGTTTTCACCTTCGGATACGTCTTTTATTTTTACTTTTGTAGGTTCTGAGACTGCCACAAAGTGGTTTTCACCCTCAAAACTCCTTTTCTTTTTATTCTTATTCTTATTTTTCTGACTAAGATACTTGATGTCTGACTCTGTCATGCTAATGCTCAGTTCACTGATGGAAGTCCTCATAGGCTCAACTGCATTGAGGTAGCAAGCAAGGGCATAGTCATTCGGGAAGGTATAAATACCATGGCTTAGATTTGTGGAGGTTTGATCAAGAAGTTTAGGATGTTGGATAGTCAAAGTGGTGAAAGATTGGGAGATAGTGTTTACGGATATGGATCTATCATCATTGGTTCTAACCTGATGCTCGAGTTCAAAGGTGATATTACAACTTAAGACATTCAATTTGTGAATAGGCTCAATGTCATTGTGATAGTCCACTTCAGCCATTGGTGGATTGGATTCGATAAGTTCATCATTTCACTCTAGACTTACATTGGGTTTAGGTGCATATTGGTGTATAGCATCAACATGTTTCTCTGTAATAAGCTTATCTTCTTCTGGAATGGATCCCCATTCATAGTCATTAGATTCTTCATCTATGCCTCTAGGAAATCTAAGAACATGAGTAAAGTCAAGATGAATACCCCAAGAAGGGTTACCCTCAGATTCTGATTTGAATTCATACTCATGAGAATCTATCTCAGAATAACTACCACCTTCCTCTTTGTCTGTTTGATTGGCTTCAGGATTAGTTGGTTCTTGTGTTGCAACTATCTCTTACTCTATATTAAGTTCTTGTGTTTCTAATACATTGATTCTTTTTATTGGATCATCTTCAGCTTCAAGGAGATCTTTGATTTCCTTAGGCAAACGCTCCTAAGGGATAAGTTATGAGCTGTTTGAATCACTATCTGATGGTTCAGTTTCTTCCTTCTTAAGAAGGGGTTCTCCTGGTGCGATTTTCTCTATGACATGAGAACAATTACCTTTGAGGTGGAAGGGTTTCTTTTTAAAGCCTAAGCCAACAGTATCTTTGTTTTCCCTACCAATATGTGAAATAGGTGTTATAAGACCTTCTCCTCTAACTCCTAGAGGTCCTTTACCTAGATATCCCATCTTAGCTATTAATTTATCTCCTGGACCATATGTCTTAGAAGGGATTTTGGATACTGTAGAGTCACCAGTTGGAACAGCTTGAGATTCAGGTTCATCTTTGTATAGTCATGTAAACACATCTTCATCTTCTTCAAATTCTTTCTTGGAGACTTGTTCTGCCACAAAATTTCTTTTATATGCCTCAAGAGGTTCTTTAGAGTCTGGTTTGGACTATTTTAAAGATTGTCCATAAGACTTAGGTGAGATAGGTAGAGATGTCAAAGATAAGACTGGTTCTATATTATATTCTCCCATACCATTTTCTTTGATATTGACCTCTTTTGCAACATCTTCCATTTTAGATGTGGATGCTTCTTTTGTTAGCTTAATGGAAGATTCTATGTTATTAGGCACAAGTTTATCCACACTTTCCTTCAATGTATTGCAAGTGGTGGATATTTCTACTGGAATAGTGACCTCTACTCCTTCATAATGAGATTTCAAGCATTGGTGGAATGTAGAAGGAATAGCCTTCATCTCATGTATCCATGGTCTCCCTAGAAGAATTTTGTAAGCCAAAGGTAGATCAAGAACTTGACATATAGTATCTCTGATAACCGGACCTACTCTGATAGGTAAGACAATGGTGCCTTTAGAAGATCTTTCTTGTTCATCATAGGTTTTTAGTGTTATTTTCTTTCTAGGATCAATAGTCAATTCTGAAAATCCCAATTGTGTGACCAAGTTGTAAGAACAAATGTTTAGGCCAGCGCCCCCATCTATCAACACACGTTTGACTCTACAGTTTTGGATCAAGACTTCTATATGCAAGGGCTGGTTATGTGGGTGACTCAAGCAGTTGTCATCTTCCTCTGAAAAGGATATATATTGCAGAGATGTAAGATGTCCAAGCATAGTCTGGAACCTGTCTAAATCAAGGTCATCAGGAACATTGGATTCGAGCAAAGCTTTGTCTAGAATAGCTCTATGAGCTGGAGATATCCGAAGCAACTCAAACATGGAGATTTTTGCATTAGTGTGTTGGAGTTGTTGAACAATGCTATAAGATGTCAGCCTCATATCTTTAGGATTGGAAGATTTAGAAGCAGCCTTCTATTTGGAAGCAGAAGAAAGATTGAAGGGCATCTTAGGGACATTTGATGAATTTGGGATTTGTCTGTTCAGATGTGCCTGAGCCTTTGATCGAGTCACTGTGTAAGCTGAATTATGATCTCTATCTCTTCGCACAATTTTGATGACATTGCAATGCTCAAAGAGACAAGGTTCAACCATATTGATAACAACATTATTTCCAAGGTAAGCATAATTGACTTTTGCCCCCATATTAGGCTGAGAAGATGAAACTTCTTGATCATGTTTCAGAAATGGTTCTATGAATGTTGTATGATCATTATTGTTCTTATGATTGTCAATCATGATGTCTCCCTTATCAATCAGATCTTGAATAGTATGTTTCAAGTGTAAGCAGTTATTAGTTTTATGACCTTTACTCCAATGGAAATCACATAATTCATTCTCTCTCCACCATTTTGGTTTAGGGTCAAGATCAGATTGTTGGATCTCAGGAAAGGAGATGGTGTTATTAGCCACCAGATTTCTCATAGCTGATTCCAAAGATTCTCCAAGAGGAGTGAACTTTCATTTATTATCAGCGGACCAAGATTTGTATTCTGGCTTCTTTTGAGACGGTTCAGGCACCTTTTATTCTGAAGCTTTGATGGCTTGGGTACCAATGGTTATATTGAAAGCTAGTGCCTTTGATGGGGCACAAATAGTATCAACAATGCCATCTATGATGATGCCTTTATTCTTGTTCCAGTTTTTGTTCTTGTCTTTAGAACTGGATCCTGATTCGTACTTGTTCTTTTGAAGTGTGATGTCTCCTTTTTTCACAAGTATTTTTTCAATTTTGATCGCATTGTCTACCATCTTATCAAAATATGTATGATCTTGCATTTGTAAAGGGTAGTTGATCTCTAGGACAAGATTATTGATGAAGATTTCCAGTTTCTCAGTTTCTGGAATAGGCCTAGCATATAGAGAGAATTTCTTCCTCCATCTCTTGAGAAATGTCAGGAATGGTTCTCCTGGATATTGTTTGAGATTGCAGATATCAATCATGGTGACTGGATGTTGAATGTTGTAGGAGTATTTTTGATAGAATAATTTGATCAACTCCTCAAAATTTTTGATAGTAGAAGGCAATCTAGAGAACCAATGAATGGCTGCTCCTCCCAAAGATCGAGGAAAGAGATGCATCAGATAAGTTGGTTCAAGCATGAACTCCATAGATTGTGTACAGAACTCTTTGACATGATCTTGAGGATCAGAGTGTCCATCATACTTATCATATTTAGGCATCTCCACTCTTTTTGGGAATGGTGGCATGTACAAGTCTTTATCAAATGGAAAAGGACATAGGGCCTCCATGGAGAATTCCTTGGGTTCCTTTTCTTTCTCAAGTTTATTAAGTTTGACTTGCATGGCGTGCATTTGTTTCATCATAGCCGAAATAGGAGTTTCTTCCTCATGCGTAATGATATCTTCAACATTAAAGTTGGGAGGAAGTTTAGCTCCTTGATGAGCCAATTGTAAAAAGTATGCTTCTCTATCTTCTTTCAAGAAATGTTTCATCATTCTTTTGAAGTCATCATCATTTTGATACCAAGCAATTTCTTCAGGTGTGGGTTCCTGATCTGCACCATGTTGAGATTGAGCTCTTTGAGAGCCAAAGTTTTTCCCTACTTGAGACATGGTAGGAGTTCTCCCTGGGATAGATTGAGGAGGAGTTTGTTGATTACCTTCATGAGTTGATGAAGGAGGAATGTAACCAGTTTTCAATCAAATATTGCCAAGACCATCGTCTTTGTAAAGACTAGAATTGTAGAGTTTCTCAAGAGTTGTACCTTGGATATGAGTCAAAGGTAAGGTATGGGATGCTTCTCCAAATTTCTTATGAGAGGAAGCTCTAGTTTCCACCATTAACCTTGGGTGAGACAAAAGAATATGATGAAGACAACTGAAGAACGATCTGATTCAAGAAGATCAAATGACGTAACCTTGCCAAGGTTTGATTGATTGAAGCTTAGATTAGATGTAAATGAAGCAAACTATGCCTTGGATGTATGGGTAGATGCCCAAAAGATAGCGGACACGAGTTCACAACACTTAGCCATTTTGAAGATGGATTGAAGATAGATATTTATGGCAAGGTTTTGACACAAGATGAAAAGGACTCAAATCGATTAAACAGAAGGCTAAATCAGCTTTAAAAGACCACTTTAGGAAAATGATTGGATTCTCAGTAGTTGCTGCTCTGTTCTTGACACGGTGATTTTCTTGATAGACTCTGGAAATAGGCTAGAAAAGTTGGGTCTCTGACAGTTCTGACAACTTTCTGGCAATTTTTCAAAATTTCTCAAATGACTTTCTATAGGCTCGTACGATAGTGGGTATAGCATGAAATGATAGTTGACAAACTCATATGACTATTGCAAAACTCACATGACAGTTGATAGCAGGGTTTTTGACTTTTTTGAATTGACTGGTAGCAAAACTCGTACGACAATATATTAGCGACCATATGACAACTTGGGGTTCTGAAATGACAATAGCCAAAAGTCATATGAATTTCTAACTTTACAAGATGACTTTTGACTCCAGAAAGGGGTTTGACATCAGATTTTGCAATTTTTCAAATTTTCAATTTTGGATTGTTCACAAAATTATCTGTCCAGATTTGAAGGTTGTATCAGATTGATTTGTTCTTAGTAACCAGATAGATAAATAGGCACACAAAATAGCAAGAAAGTGATTTCAAGTACATTTGAAAATAATTAATAGGGGACAAAGCAACCATGTACATGAACAATCAAGTGATTGAATTGTGCTAATCCCTAGGAGTGCTAACAGTGTATGTTCCAAAAAGTTTTGCAATAACACACATATTCCTAGAAAATGAAAATTTGGCCTCACTAGGGTTTTTAGTAATGGTCTGACTCTACAACTTTTGTGATCTCAAGAGGGTGAACTCCAATCCAGGCACACTGGGGTTTTGACATAGTCTGAGAAATTAATCAATCAAGAGCTGCTAGGGAGATTTGACATCCCAACAAGAGACCACACCTGTGAACATTTCCTCCACAATGACATTTATATAGCGGCTGCTGCTACCACGATGAAAATGGCTATTACCGCTTGAGGTTTCGTCAACATGGTTGACCTAATTAAGGGAATGTCCACTACGATTAACCCTCTCTAAAGGTGACTCACAAAATATACCACATGGAGACTGGTTCCAGATTCAAGGATCTGAGTTTCTGATACTACCCAAAAAGGGAGTAGAGCATAGTCCTCTAGCCTTTTCACTTTTAACCCAAATAAAGAAAATAGATTAATCTGACATGCTAAGACCAAGATTATCTCACAAAGATCTATGATGTCAACCACTAATGATCTATCAACCTCTCCAGAGAGAGAATGTATCAATCAGAAGCTAAAGACGCACAAATCTAGTAGAACATGAGATGCTCTCAATAACCTCCCTACCTACAAGGGTTCCTTCGTTGAGAAGAGTTTTGCTGGAAACCCACTCTCTCAAGAGCCATGAATAGTGTTCATAAGGCCTATTTACTATGTGTAACAAAGATGCTGAAAAGAAAATCTATGTTCATTTTTAATAGCCCAAAATGAAATCTATGATATGAAAGCAATAAAGGTCACACAAGCTTGACACGCAAGAGTTCTTTTTAATCCAAATTGAAATGTTATTAGCTGAGAAGATTAACTAAATTCCTCGCAATGTGCTTAGTAGATTCTTACCTATTTTTAGCAATTCTCATGCTTTTTCCCAATCAAAATCAGCAGAAATCAATGAGAAACAGCAAATTTCAATTGTTAATGTTAGTTGTCAGTCCAAATTAGGAAAAAAAATCTGGAAAACTACCTGAAAAAGTGAAATGACAATTGAAACCTAGCACTGAAACTCATATGATAGTAGGTCACCTCCCAGATGATAGTCCAGAAACTCATACGACACTAGGTATCAGATCATACGATAAAAGAGCTTCCAAACGACACTGTGTTTTTGATGGTACGATCCTCGATCAAATCAATTATCATATGACATTGGGTACCTCCTGATACGATTTTTTGAGAAAACTCATATGAAAATTGTACGGACATAAATTAAAAATCATAGCTTGGAATAGAAAATGACAAGAAGATGATAGAAATTGATAAAAATTGAATGGAAACCCATTTCAGGGCCCCACGGTGGGTGCTAGAAATGTGTGTGTGAATTTTGTACCTAGCTGTAGACACAACACTTCAGTAAAACATTAGAGGTTAGTTAAAATCAAAATCATGCAGTGAAATGAAAACTAATCTAACCAGGTGATTTACTACCTTCTAGTAGATGCGAGTATGTATTCTCAGATTGGACCGAGATCAATGACCTTGACGACACCCAAATGAAGGATTTGAATGCAGAATCTAGATGTGAGATGAATGCAAATTAATCTTTTTTTTTTTTTGGTTTTCTGTGCAATAAGATAAAATAAACTGATATGAATCTATTCTAGATGAAAAACTGATATGCAAGTTAAGCTACAATGAATTGCAAATAATATTGATCTCACAAAAGTTGTTGATTTGCAAAGAAGCTTCAATTCTTCAGATGTCAATTCACTAGCGTGATTGTGCAAATTCATGGATTGATTTTGGCAGAGTAAGTATGCAAACTTGTGAGATGATTTGAGAAGAGTTGAAGCCTTGATTTTATAGAAATCCAGGGCTTTGGGGATGCATGGAAAAATCCATAAATCACTCTAGTCGATTTTTGAGTCAACAAGGAATTAAAGATAGTTAACTCACAAAAAATCATGCAAAAATAGCTTTTTGATTTAAATCAGAAGTTGAGATCAGCTTTTAAATTTGACAATTGCCATTAATTAATTAAATAAGAATTTAATCAATTAGTCATAAGATATTTGATTTATTGTCAAAATGGAATAATGCAATTTAGGAATAAATATAATTAAATCCAATTAAATAATTAAGTGGTAGTATTAAATCTAATTAATTAAATATTTAGAATATTCAATTAATCAAACTTTAGGATAAATAAGATTTATCACCAAATAATCATTAAATCAAAGATAATTAGGATAAATAGGAATATTACTAGGAATACTCCCCAATGCAAAATTTAGGATAATCAATTAGGATTTGGTAATGTGCCGATGTACCTTAGGTTAGGAATTCGATGTCGATTTCGTTCAATGTGTCGATATAGGAGATTAATGAACCTATAGCCCATTTTTGGGGTATTACAGCTAGAGCATAAAATGGAAGCCCCAAATTGACTTTTATGGTAGGGGAGAATATGAAAAGAACGTTTATTTTTGCAAAAGATGATATCCATATGCTGTTGAAAAATATCGGGGGTCATTTTAATACCAAATGGTAGAACATTCCATTCATACAGGCCTAGTGTGCACATCAGAGACAATAAATAACAGGAAGTTATTTTTCTGAATCACATGTACAAGGGAAATAGGTAACTGCATTGCCTAGGTAAACGAAACATAGTTAAAAGAAGGTATTTTTAAGTACTAAATTATTTACTGAATCTTACTTATTCTAAATCACATGGCAATGGTACCAATATTAATTTTAATTCTTTCATTTTGAATCACAAATTCATAGATATTGTGTCAACAGCTAGTAGAGGACACCAGTGGTCTTGTATTGTGCTTCGCCAAGAATTTCATAGATGAGTACTATAAAAATTTGGTTTTAACCTCCAAATTATTGTGTCATTCTGATGCACTTAAGTCTAATGTTAGATCTCAGCTAATCAGTTGATATTAATTGCTTCAATCCACTTTAGAAGCTAAATAAATTGTCTCAATCCATTTTTGTACCAAATATAAGTGAAGGGTTAAATCAAACTACATTTAAATTTGATAGTAAATAAATGTATTGTAGAAAACAAGTCAAGGAGCACATAATTGCCTATGTTCAATCCAAGACCTTTTTAACTAATCCATGCATACAAAGTAAAAATAGATAGGTTCATCACATGGAAGAGTAAAGTGTGTAAGTGGACATCATAGATGATGTCCACTTAGTGGGCTATGACATTTCACTATGCTAGGGTGGGGTATGGCACCTCACTTTTCCAGGGATCACAGCTTTAACCATTTGAGAAAATTATCAAAATTATGTGAGGCTTTGCACTCTAGTTTTAAGAGCTATACAATTGGCTTTGATAATATTTTGGTCCTTAAGCTCTTTTGTTTAAGTAATGGAATGTCTAAATGTCTATTAAAAGGTCCAAATAGTATTTTTCCATTTCTTTGGCTTGGATTCAGTATTCTTATTGGTGTAAGCATACTCATGTTGAAGCATTGGGATAGAATGTCCATTAAGAACAATACTATTTTTAGTGATCAGGATAGGCTCCCAATTTTTCATTGCATGGCTTCCCTCCATCATATCCAATCTATTTCATAGTGAATGAAAACTAATTCATCTTGGTGGCCATTTGTAAAAGAACAATCTTGATTTATGTGATGGTGTCTCCAATCTCTGTCACACTCTATCAGTCAACAACAATCTATACTGAAGAGACGTTTACATTTATTTTATAGGTAGAAATATAGTTTAACTATCACATAACCACCTGAATAGAAAATAAAATTATAGAATTTACAAATGTCTTAACCCTAATGCTTAACACGTTGTACAAATTTTGATGTTAGATTTGTTAGCAACCTTCCGCTCTACAATTCATTCATTTTAAATATTAGTTTACAATGGTAGAAATATATTAGCTCTGTACTGAATTTATCTGACATATTACCCTCATTTGGCTCTAGATTCTATTTTGTGTTCCTTATTCACCTACTATTTTAGTGGTAATGCATTCTTTATAATGTGTCTAGATTATGATGAAGGTGACACCAGATGCATAGAGCATGCTGATAATTCTCATGTTTTCTTCCTGCCTATACAAGATGTCTAGTGAAAGTATTTATAGATGGTCTTTATGGCTAAATGCCATGTCTATGTTGTCTTCCAAAGAGAAACTGATTGTAGGGAGTATTGAAACTAGTACCGAGCAAGATGCCAGACTTTGTCTGACTAAACAAATAGGAACAAAACCCAGGACCAAAAATGTAGCATTCATAACCAGACAAGAAGACTGAACTACAAACAGGAAACAAATTTAAATCAATAATACAAACAGGGCTCTTTTTGTTCCTCCAACCCATACTTTTTCAGATTTGAGGATACAAAATTGGAAAAGCCACAATATTTGTAAACAAATTAAGGAAAGTAAACATTTTTGTGCTTTATGTGATGGATGAATGCATATCTTTGTGATTATGTCCACATTTCCCCGCTCAAATCATTTTGTTTGTCCACATTTCAGGCCATTGATGGATCCTATTAAGAATATTGACATTCTAGGATGGGTAGCTGTGGAGACCACATATTCTTGTCTTCTCATAGCTCTTATTGCTTGTGTTGTCGTAGCCACAATAGTGGTGGCCCGAGAAGGTAGTGCAAAAATGGGTAAATGAAAAAGAAAAGGAAATTATTTTTATAGAATGGTTATTCATTCCAATGATGTGGATTGTCATGATTAGATTCGCATGAGTAGGGGAGCCTTCTTTCATCTAGCTACTATCGTAAGACTGAAAGGAACCTTGAGAGATACGATACACTTGATATTAGAAGAACAACTTGTGATGTTCCTCCACACTGTTGGCCACAATCTGAGGAACCGCAAGATTGCCCACAACTTTGGGCACTCATGAGAGACAATCAGCCGATACTTCCACAAGATGTTGAGGGCTATCTTAGGAATCCACAAGGATTGCTTTCTACCACCTAGTCCAAACACTCCTCCTGAAATTAGTGGGAACGAACATTTTGATCCATTCTTTAAGGTAATTGTTGTGTTGTTACAAATTTCTTGTATGGATTTTTATCCTTATCATATTATTGGTTGACCGTAGAATTAATGATTGTATCATATCGTATATGATTGTGTTGGAGCTATTGATGGAACCCATATACCAGTCACCGTCGATGTCGACATGCAGGGTAAATATCATGATAGAAAAGGTAACCTGTCGCAAAATGTTATGGGTGTGTGTTCCTTCAATCATAAGTTTTAGTACTGCCTTGCTAGTTGGGAAGGGTCTACCGTCATATTCTAGCTTTAGCTCTGTCAAGAGAAGATCCTCTTGTTGTTCCCCCTGGTAAGCCTAATCATAGATTAATATACTCAATGGTACAATCAATGTTTCACGTTTTAATAATATACTTTATTTATGTAGGAAAATATTTTCTAGTGGATGCTGGATATCCCAATGCACCTGGATTTATTGCTCCTTATTGGTGTACATGCTACCACCTGAAGGAGTTTTCAAGAGAGAGTCCAATAAGCTCTAGAGAAGAGTTGTTCAACCATCAACACTCCTCTCTTAGAAACTCAGTTGAGCGTACATTTGGTATTCTAACGCAACATTTTCCAATCCTGAGGCATGTCACATCTTATCCTATCATGACACAAGCCCATATTGTATTAGCATGTTGCATACTACACAACTACATTATGTTAGAGGATGACATTCCATTATAAATTGTCACCAAAGAGGAAGATGATTGTGATGGGATAGATGTACCAATGCTGGAGACATATGGGTTGTCTCAGCGTGATAAACACCAGTGGGCATAGTTCTGAAATGATATAGCAAGTAGAATGTGGGAAGAGTACAAATCCCGAGAATAGTTGTTCTTGTATGAGTCAAGACTACATGATGGTTTCCTTTTTCTTCTCTTTCTATCTGCAAGTATTGGACTTGTATGGGTCAATGTGTTTTATTTATGTAAACTGATGTATGAAGAGACTTTGATATACATGATGGTTTCCTTTTTCTTCTCTTTCTATCTGCAAGTATTGGACTTGTATGGGTCAATGTGTTTTATTTGTGTAAACTAATGTATGAAGATACTTTGATATACATGATGGTTTCCTTTTTCTTCTCTTTCTATCTGCAAGTATTGGACTTGTATGGTTCAATGTGTTTTATTTGTGTAAACTGATGTATAAAGATACTTTGATATACATGATGGTTTCCTTTTTCTTCTCTTTCTATCTGCAAGTATTGGACTTGTATGGGTCAATGTGTTTTATTTAGTAAAATGATGTATGAAGATACTTTGATATACATGATGGTTTCCTTTTTCTTCTCTTTCTATCTGCAAGTATTGGACTTGTATGGGTCAATGTGTTTTATTTGAGTAAATTGATGTATGAAGATACTTTGATACCATTAACAACAATTTGTATACAATCATGGCATACACAGAATTAATGATGAGCATGGATGAAATTGGTAACACGAGACAGATATCTCCTTCCTCAAAGATGATAATGTGGACAAAGGAAATGGAATGCAAGTTTCTAAACTTTCTCCTCAAGCAAGTACAACTAGGCAAAAAAATGTGATGGAGGCTTCAAAAGTGAAGCGTGGTCCGCAATTGAGAGGTGGTTCAATGCTGATATGAACCTCAATCTATCAAAGGACAACTTCAAAAATAAGTTTAAAACCTGGAAGCTTGCCTATAGAGTGATGAAAGAGCTAAGGAATACAAGTGGTTTCACTTGGAACGAGGCAACTCAGTGCATGGATGCTGAGGATAGCGTGTGGGATGAGCTTCTGAAGGTAGGGTGATCTCTCTACTATTTTGATGGAAATAATATTGCCTTCTTTTAAAGTTAATAATGAAAGACAAAGAACCTAATCCATTTATTTATGCCAACATGCAGAGAAGAGAGTTGAAAAATGCCAAAGTGTATAAGAGGCAACCCTTCCAGTACTTCAATGAATTGGGTGCAATTGTGGGTAATGACATTGTTGAAGGTAATGCAGCTACCATGGCCCTTGAGACTGAAGAAGGGAACCCTATGGAAGAGCCATTCAATGTGCATGATGAAGAGGACCTTGGTTTCAATATACATCTTGATAGTGATGTTGATTTGGACGAAGACCCTTATCATTCCAATCAGTCCACTACAACAACAAGTACTAGAGGGACTCCCACATCATCAGTCACAAATGTGGGAAAGAGGAGGAAGGCAAGTATGGCCACTTCCTTGGATTCCATGTGTGAAACAATGAAGAAAATAAAAAAGGGCATGAGCAATGTTCACCTTGTCAAAATTGATGAATCTGCTCATGACAATGCTTTGACGGATGCATATAATGTTGTCAAATCCATCCCTAGATTGAGTCAAGGTGTATTCCTGAGGGTATAAAAAACCTTCATGGGTGAATGTGAAAGAAAAAAATGGTTCTTGTTGATGACTGAGGATGAGAGAGTGGACTGGATTGTAGCCACATATGGTGGATTATAGTTATTTTCTACATACTTTATCAAACTTTATCATGAGTTGAAACATTATCATACTTGTTCACATACACTGATACAATTGTGTATTTGTTGATGATTTTCTATGATTGTTTATGGTTGATGATTGTTTATCAAACATAGTTTTTGTTTATCAAATATATTCTGAGATAATGAAATGTAAATTGGTTTCCTAAAGACCTTGTCACTGCCCGTAAGGGTACAACCATCCAACCTTGTCTATATTTTTATGATGTTGATTCATCTGTAAGAAATGATACTTTGTGATTGATGTTCTAAAGATTATAAGCTTCGATAAAATACAGTAGAATATCTTTTGTTGAGGACTATTTCTCGTTGTTGTGACTGCATTGGACTATTGCTCATTGTGACTGCATTGCATGTTCAAGATGTTGTTATGTTTATCCATTGATTGGACTATATGCTAGTGGCTGTGAACATCAATCACAAAGTATCATTTCTTTTCTAGCTTGCCATTATTTTCTTAGAAAATAATGACAAGTTGGAAAAGAAAGTATTTTGAGTATTCTGAATTTGGGGATATGACATCCTTGTATATTGTTTACAAAGATTGATAACATGAACATGGCAGAGATTCATAGTCCATGAATGAATGACCTGATTAGAAGCATAGCTAAACCAGGCATCATAAATAGATCCACCATGCCAAAAAATTATCTTAAAAACACCACATTTGAAAGAATTAGAAGCATCATTTTCATTCTCCATTCCATCTACATCTTTGCCTTCCATTTCCATCTCACTGTAATTTTCCACAATTTCTTCCTCAGCTTGCTTTTGTGCCATGAATCTCTCACACCCAAATCCTCTCTTCATTACTAGAAGCAATGGGTGATGGGCAAAGGGCAAAGGGACAAGGGAAAATATAGGTATTGAGAAGGAAGTGAAAACAATGTGATGTAGCACAGTCGTTTGTAATACAACAATCAGTATGATGAAGTGAGACAGAATGGTACTTGAAGTAGTGTAGAAACAAAGGAGCAGTCACTAGGGTGTATTTAAAAGGACATCTAATTTTGTACTTTTCCCTTCAAGTGCATTCTTTTGAACAGTTGACATTCTTTCGATATTCTAAACAACTAAGTGACTTTTAAGATTTACCACCCATTCAATGCCAATACCAAAGTTAGAGAAGTCTTAATCTATCTATTAAAAGTATATATCCATAGGAAAAAAAATTTAGAAATGAAACTGTTAACATATGAATTGTCCATTTGATCCAAAACTGTTGATTAAAGTCCAAGAGAAATTCTGCAGGAAAAGAAAGCTGGTTAATGAATTGACCATACCAATTTGGTGTGTTTCAACAACATTAATCATCTGGTCAAGGATGGATTCAGATTGTGAAGGCTAGTTTAAGATTCTGCTTTCTTTTTCTTGTCGAAGACAATATTTGAAATCTCTCTAAAGCTCAAAAAGAACCTATAATATTTCTTACTGCAAGAAAGAAATATAGGCCCTCAATCAATCTGCTTAGTTATCATGGCCTCAAAAAGAATATTAGGGACTTGGAAGGATCCATTATTTGTGATAGGATTGTTTTTCTCATTATTTATCAGCAACAAGATCCCATCTCTAATTGCTACCCCTAATCCTCCCTAATTTGAAGGGTTAATTAGAATTTCATTAACTGTATATTATTTAAAATTGCTTTAGCCTCTTACTGACACCACCTATGCCTATTCTGCCATGGAAGACATGGGTACCCTCTAATATGAAATGAAGAGTAATGCTGCCTAAATCTTTCTAGAGTTAGGTGAAGTTAATGATGCCTAAATTGTTTGAGGGTTCAAAATCTAGACAGCCAGAGTCATGGGCATTGAATATGGGAAGAAGGAAATATGGCTTGATTATCATTTGTATTTAGAATTGAATCATGTTACAGGCAGGTTTAATATTATAGTGCAGAATTTTAGATTTACAAATTAATTGATATGTATTCTACTACTATTTCAATAATATGGTTTGATTTAGTATTTGCATTTAGAATTGAATTATATTACATGCATATTTAATATTTCAGTGTAAAATTTTAATTTACAAGTTAATTGATGGGTGTTCGACAACTAATTCAATAAGAATTCTTCACTAATTTGTATTGTTACAAAAATAAGAAACAATAGTGTATATAGGAAATGAATCATGAGACCATAAGCTATATTCTTTTTTCAGATGCCAGTTGTTTTCAGTTTAAGGGTTAATTCAAATTTAATTAACTGTTTGTTATTTAAACTCTCAAATGTTGCTTCTTCCGGTAACTTGGTTGATGATGATGGTTTAGAATGATATGGAAAAAGGTAGATTCTATTATACATATCAGGATTGAGAACTATATTTCAAGGAAAGTGATACAGATTCCTTTTTATGTAAAATTTTTAGGATCACGAGTCATTCTATATAGTTCATGAAGTCCAATGTTGATGTTGATTCATCTGTTAAGAAATGATACTTTGTGATTGATGTTCACAGCCACTGGCATACAGTCCAATTAGTGGATAAACTTAACAACATCTTGAACATGCAATGCATCTTTAGAACATCAATCACAAAGTATCGTTTCTTACAGATGAATCAACATCATAAAAATATAGACAAGCTGGAAAAGAAATGATACTTTGTGATTGATGTTCACAGCCACTGGCATATGATACTTTGTGATTGATGTTCTAAAGATGCATTGCATGTTCAAGATTATTTTGTGTTGCTAGTAATTATGTTGGCTTTCCAAGAGTGTGCTTGTCTTCCTCTCCATTTTAGTTTTTCTCTCCACTTCAAGGTAGGAAACCTTTTTTCTCTCTTGTCCTTTGAATTTTGAGTTCTTTCAGAGGTCCATCAATGGCAGTCATCTCCAAAACTGTGTTTTGATCATAATTAACATATTGTGAAACTTGGAATTTGGAGTTCTGATCCAATGTGGAATATTTATGGATTTTATGAGCTTAAATATTTCTTTATGTTGCAAAATGTAATAGTTGTGCTCCGAGCTATGACACCAATTAAGTGCACTTGTTGCATGTATGCCTTTCTTTCAAAGTTATTTATTGATAGTGTGGATATGGTATTTTTGCATATTGGTGCATATTGGTTTAATGTTTTGGTATTGCAAGATCTTGTTGAATTAATGGACAAACAAGCATGCCCTCCCTTGACCATTGTTTTCATTAATGTGATTTTATAGACATATTAGCTTGCATTTGTTAGTGTTGTTGCTTTTAACATATTTAAGTGGAATACACGAAGGAGTACCACATGATGAATGCTTCATTTAATGCATTGTTAAGGTGTAGTCTCATAACCATCCATTTCTAGTTCTTCAAACATGATTTTATAAATGTGTTTTGGTAGACAATTGTATTGTTCATGATTATGTATGTATATACCCTAACCATCTTGTTATTATTGTTGCATTACAAAATTAAGTTAAATAATTCTACTTTGTTCAATGCTCTATTTCATCTTCAATTTCTTTTCATTTTTCATTCATTTTTAAAAACCATGTGATAGGTATAGAAATAGAAATGGATAGTTTTGAGACTACACATATGTTGACATTAAATATGTTTGAAATAGCTTCTGGATTCGATTTTGTAGATATTTTTGGCATCAACATTTACGATCACACTCTGTGATCCTTCATCAGGATGGAAGAGAGAAAAATGATTGAAAGAAAAGTCCATCATTTTGGTCTGTTGCAATCATTTTGGTCTCTTTCATCTTAATGATGGATCACAAAGTGTGATCCATAACTACCTACACAATCGAATCCAGAAGCTATTTGAAACATTGATGCCAAAAATATCCACATATGATGATAAAAAATGAGCTATCTGATGATTTTTTACTGTTCATGTTTGTAAACGGTCAATATTTCTGATGGTACTCCTTGGTGTATTCCATTTAAAAATAAACAATTTTTAGTTTTTTCTATCATTTTTACTTTGTAGATGCAGGATTGACCATCTAACAATATAGAAAGTAATGGGAAGAATGAGCGAGATATGAGATGGTTGCTCATCGAATGTGGGGCATAAGGGCGTAGAGCATGGATTTCCTTGCATTTTCTTATTTAACGGTGTGTTTTCACACCACCATTTAGTTCATGGATATTGTTCTTCCCCAAAACTTCTATTTGATGCTATAGTTGTGTCATTATATTTTTTTTATAAATTTGTAATATCAACATAAATGAAACTTTTTCAATTTGTACTCATAGAATATAGTCATGTTGTTATATATGAATGAACAAAAATAGTATGAATGAACAAAAATTTGCTTGATACAGTGTTGATGGCTATGATAAATGTCCCTATGTGTGAGTGTGGTGATGGATCGCGTGTGTTGAAGACGTCACACACACGGGATAATCCAGATCAAAAATTTTGGAGTTGCAAAAATAAGAAAAAGGTTGTTAATTGCACAATATTTAAATGTTTACAAAGAATAAATATTAGTCATTATAGTGAGACTAACTTAGATTTGTATTGTAGGATGGCGGTGGATGTTAGTACTTTTGATGGGCCAATGACACCCCATCGCTATCTACATCATTTGCACATTCTCCACATATACCTGTTGTGGATGATGAGTGCAAGTCTTGCAAAGCGCTCGAGAAAGCTATTGCAAAAGTGGAGGCTATGTATAAAGCCGATGTCATGTTTTTACGATGTTTACTTTGTGCAACAATCGTACTATTTAGTTCGGTCATTTGTTGGGTCATTATGCAGAAATAGATATATATGTGGACTAGATGACTTATTTATATTTGGATGTGATATCGAGCAATGCTATAATTACTTTCTTGTTATAATATTGTTTATGATAATGTATAAAATTATTTTAAAAAGTTAAGTTTACTATTCACAATATTGAAAAAAAAATATTAAATTTGTTTATGATTTTCTATATAAAAATATAAATTAATAATAAAAAAAACTATAAATAAAAAATGGACAACAAAAATAAAATATTAAATTAAAACATTATATAATAATTATAAAAACTTAAATTTTCTTGTCAAATTCTAATTCCAATTGAAAATGTAGAACCAAACACAGAAAATGGATAATGTAATTCCAATTCCAATTCCAAACACATAAATAGGAATTTCTCACTTCCAATTACAATTTCAAAAATGGCAACCAAACACAAAATATGGATTGTCTCAGCCATCTTCCAGGTGAACCAAATGGTCCAAACTATCTTCCGAATACACAAAACTGAAATTTCAAAACCTAATTTTGAGATAATCAGGTTTTGTCTCAAATTCCAATTCCCGCAAACAAACGGGGCCTTATTGTTAGTTTTAATCCTCTTCATATTATTTCTTTCCTCCTTCTAAACCATATTATTTTTTAATGAAATAACCTCATCCTCTAAGGTAGCCCACTTGTCAAGTCTCCCCAATATCCCTTAAGTAGTAGTTAAATTATCTCATTGGTAATATTAGAAGACCAATCCCCAACTTTGGCCTTAGTCATGGCTTGAGCCTCTAATTTATTGATCTTGTCCAAGTTCGCAGTATTGAACTAAGCTAACAAGCCTTTAATAATTTCATTTTTAAATCACATGCCTTGCATAATTCATTGACCTTAGCATTAATATCCACATAAATTTATTAGACAAGGGGAGAAACAAAGGATTGAGTCAAAGCACCTAAATTAGGGAGAAATTTATTAGGGATAGGCCCAAATGGTGGGGATAATCTAGTCTTCAACCATTTAGAATAAGGGGAGTAGGTGGAAGAGGAATCTTTTGAAATATCTTCTAGGGGTTCAATAAGTTTAACTTTTTTCCTTTTTAAGAATCAACAAATACATCGAGGTTCTTCAACTTAGTAGTGCATTAAGGGTTAATGTGAGAGGGCATACCTTTAGAGGGGTAGAGGTATTGATCATGACCAAAGAAGACCTCCTAGTTATTAAGCATAGAAGACTAGTTCAAGTCCACAATCAAAGAAGGATTAATAATATAGGACCTAAAGAATTATATGCTAGGGTGAGGCTTAACTTTTAGTTATAGAGTCTAAGGATCAAACCATGGTGGATGGATAACCCATTAGGTATATACTAAGCTACCACAATTCATTGAGACAAGTATGTGTGAATCTAGAAACGGAAATTCATCTTGTTATAATGTCTAAAATGATTCAACATTGGAAGAGTTGAGAATGGAACCTTTTGAATCTATTATTTAGAGTGACATACCTCATTAGAACCTCTGCCACAACCTTCCAATCCCTTGGAAGATCCTCTATCTTGAACCCATTTTGCAAACTGGTGATCTTCTCAACTTTCATCAAGAGTTTCTTAAAGTCCTCCAAGTTATAATTTCCTTTCAGTTTCTTTGGTAAAGAAGCCCCTTTCATGGGGAGACTAGTCGCAACTAAGATTTCTAATAGGAACGTTAAATATTAAATAATACCAACTAATCACATAATAAATCTAATGAAGAGGTTATGAAGTTTGTAAGCCTTGTCAATAAAGATGAAATTAGTTAAGGCTTAATAAATAATATAAATAGATGAATATTGGTATATATTTTAACCTCATCAATTAACATGCCCAAATATTGCATGCCATGAAAGACTAGTAGATACATTGCCTTATTTAGTAGATATGTGCACACACACACACACACAATATATATATATATATATATATATATATATATATATATATATATATATATATATATATATATATATATATATATATATATATATATATATATATATAATATATATATTCAAAATATATAAATTCACATGTCAAAATGTCACATTTTGTGTGGCTTCAATATCTAATACTCAAGCATCATTATGTGACTCATTCAACCATATAATAGGTGGGCTATACTTTAACATCATAATTGGTTTTCTATTTCTTTGAAATAATTTATCTTATCTCATAATATTTTACATTCATGAATTTAATAACTTATCTTTTCAACCACTTGTAAATGGAATTGGATTTTTGTGACATTCTATTCGACAAAATTCTCTGTTCTATCCCATTAAAGTTGCACTCAAAAATTTCAATCACATCATTTACAAAATAGACCACTCATAATATTGTATAGTGATAATTAAATATTTTTATATTTGAAATAATTTATTATTTTGTAATATTATTTCTATATTCATTTATTTTATAACTACCCTTACAACTACAATATATAATTGTATTTGAAATAATTTATTATTTTATGATGTAGTTTTTACATTCATAAATTTAATAACTACTTTTCCAACCACAATATTTGTGAAAGAATATTTTATATCATATTAATTCTAATATCTCTTGTGATATCTGATATCTAATCTATAGAATTTTCACCTCTAGATGAACTTTCACCTTTCCACTTGGTCTTTCTTTTATCCAGATTTGTCTTTTCAAGTTTAGATCTATTATTTTCACCATGAGATCTTCCTCTTCCTCTAGAGAATCTACCACCTCTACCTCTTTGTCTTTGTCATGTCTCTTGTTCAATTTCTCCTTAGCTTTTAATGCAAATTGACAAGCCTCTTCAATGTTCTCCAATTTGACCAAACTGATTTCTTCTTGGATGGAAACTCTCAAACCATTCAGGTATCTAGCAATTCTTTCCACATCATCTTCATCATGTCCAAATCTGATATCTAATCTATAGAATTCATCAGTATATTCTTTTACCAAGCTATCTTTCTGCCTCAAACTTTGCATTCACCTAACTAGGTTAATTTGATAATCACAAGGTAAGAACTTACCTTTTAATTTATTCACCATTTTACTCCATACCTTGATTTTGTCTTTGCCATTCCTCTTTCTGTCCAGTTGCAGATGTTCCCACCACAAAGATGCATGACTCTTCAAACTTTGTGCTTGCAATTTTCACCTTCTTTTTCCTCAGATACATTTTCATACTCAAAGTACTTTTCCATCACAGTGATCCAATCCACCAATTCATTAGAATCCAATTTTCCACCATACTCAAGAGGATTAAATTGTGTGTAGACTTCAAACTTGTCAAAGCCTTCAAGAATCTTTCCTCACCCTGATCCATCACAGGTGCAGGTTCCACATTCGCTTGTTCTTCCTCAACTTCATCATCACTAACATCTTCAAGATATCTTCCTCTTCTTTGGGCTGTTTCAACAGCTTCTAATCTAGCAACAAGTTGTCTCAACATGTCTGCCAATCCTGGATCTGCATCTCGCCTCCCACAAACCATCTTGAAAACCCTCTGCAACTGCAAGTCAGATCGCAATCTGCTACCCCATAATAATTCAACTAGGGCTTCACAAGAAGGGAACCTTCAAATATAGATTCACAAACCTAGATCCATATCTCACCTTGCTTTGATACCACCTAACGCAAGGGAGGCTAGAAGTGGCACACCCTAACCAAATCCACCTTGCTCAACAACACACGGAAGCAATAACACACAACAATGAGAGAGAGAATGTAGATACTTTTCATATATTATGTTCAAATAGATTCATACATGTCGGGTTGTAAGGCCTTCCCAAGTTTTGGCTAGATATTACAATGAAGTACAGAAGTCTTCAAACATGCAAGGATCTGCCAAATATCTCTAATCTTCTAGCTCTATATTCTAACTGAACTCAACTGCCTAAACTCTAACCAAACAACTACATTGATACAAGAGGCTACCAACTAAGTTGGCCTTCAAACCCACAATTAATGGAAGGAACGGTCAGATCTAGGTCCACATGCTTCCCAATGATAGATACCAACATTAAATCTGCGACCCAAATTAAATGCACAAGTCGGCCTCAACAGAAACTCAAAAGAAATTCATCAGTAAGCAAAGCCAACCAAGCGCCAAACAAGCATCACCGAGCCCCAGGGAAATAACTGAGTGCCAAAGAGATAACTAACCAACACCGGCGAACAAAGGAAACCAAGCAACACTGAACCAACTCGGTCAAAGAAGGAACCGAGCAACACAAACAAACTCAAATATGTTTTTGGTGACACAGGATTGTCAAGGACCCGAGATGCTCCTGCATCAGATATATATATATATATATATATATATATATATTATATATATATATATATATATATATATATATATATATATATATATATATATAATATATATATATATATATATATATATATACTATATATATATATATATATATATATATATATATATATTCACATGTCAAAATGTCACATTTTGTGTGGCTTCAATATCTAATACTCAAGCATCATTATGTGACTCATTCAACCATATAATAGGTGGGCTATACTTTATCATCATAATTGGTTGTCTTTTTCTTTGAAATAATTTATCTTATCTCATAATATTTTACATTCATGAATTTAATAACTTATCTTTTCAACCACTTGTAAATGGAATTTGGATTTGTTGTCACATTCTATTCGACAAAATTCTCTATTTTATCCCATTAAAGTTGCACTCATAAACATTTCAATCACATCATTTACAAAATAGATCACTCATAATATTACATAATGATAATTAAATATTTTTATATTTGAAATAATTTATTATTTAATAATATTATTTTATATTCATAAATTTTATAACTACCTTTACAACAACAGTATATAATTATATTTGAAACAATAAATAATTTTATGATGTAGTTTTTACATTCATAAATTTAATAACTACTTTTCCAACCACAATATTTGTGAAAGAATATTTTATATCATATTAATTATAATATCTCTTGTGCTATCTGAACCGACCATGATTACGATATATTTGTATTGTATTGACTTGACTCTTGATTATTTGCAACACAAATTATGTTATACGTTCTTTGCAGCATAAAATGGTATTTTCTGCTTTATCTCTAATGCAAATTTAAATTTTAGTCGTTGTCTTTGCATATGCTATTTTATTCTTTGAAAGAGTCCATAACTGTTTTGTCAAAGATTGAAAAGCAAAAACAGAAAGATAGAATTACTATATTCAAAATCAATATTTATAAAAACTGAAAGATTTACTAGATTTATTAATTCATAAGCTTGGCATTACTAGATTCCAATGAAAGCAGTGAATTAAATAAGTTCATTGGTGAGATTCCAAGTTGCGGGAGGAAACTGATTATTTTTCTGTTTCCTAACGGTTTGTCCCGCTGTTTTGGTGATTAATGAAAAAATTCTTTAAAGAGACTTGTCCTATGTTTTGGACTGTTTGTAATTGTCTCAACCGCCAAACTGAAAATAATAATTAATAATCAATTCAAATACGTCCGAAAGGTAGTTGAAATTTCCAAAGTGGTTGATTTGGAGTTGTTGGTATGGCCAAACTTTCTATCTTGGCAAAGAAAGCTAATTACATTGACAAACTAAACATATTTCTTCTTTGTATGGTATTTTTCTTATTTTTAAATTTATGTATTAATTTCATTTAGAAAAAGTTATGAAGTAAAATAAAAAAATGTTTATAATTTTTAGTTCTATTTTACGTCTAGAACTATAGGCAACTATCCGAACTTAAGTGGTGATTAAATATTCTAGTTTGAGCCAATCAAAATGTACTATTTTTTAAATAATATTTCATATTTCATAAATT
>BSBK01001338.1:0-215710 GCA_027943335.1 Chamaecyparis obtusa | reverse complement strand
CATATATATATAGATATATATATAGATATACATATAGATATATGTATATGTATATGTATATATGTATATATGTATATGTGTATGTATATATATATATATATATAGTACGCCAAGATTAATCCTTCTCGACACCTATTTTCATCAATCCTAACCCACAGAAAAAATATTGCAATTTGATGAAAAAAGGCACCTCAAGAAGGATTAGTCTCGGTGTACTATATATATATTGCAATTTGATGAAAAAAGGTACCTCGAGAAGGATTAGTCTCGGTGTACTATATATATTATTGCAATTTGATGAAAAAGGCACCTCGAGAAGGATTAGTCTCGGTGTACTATATATACACCTCGAGAAGGATTAGTCTCAGTGTAATATATATATATATATATATATATATATATATATATATATATAGTACATTGAGACTAATCCTTCTCGAGCTGCCTTTTTTCATCAAATTGCAATATTTTTTCTGTGGGTTAGGATTGATGAAAATAGGCACCTTGAGAAGGATTAGTCTCGGTGTACTATATATATATATATATATATATATATAGTACACCGAGATTAATCCTTCTCAAGGTGCCTTTTTTCATCAAATTGCAATATTTTTTATGTGGGTTAGGATTGATGAAAATAGGCACCCCGAGAAGGATTAATCTCGGTGTACTATATATATATATAAGCTAGTAGTAGTCGCAGGGCAACAAGGAAGGCATTTTTTTTAAAAAAAATTTGTTAAGGTTAGTGTTAAGTTACTAATTAAATTTTTCATTTTTCATTTTTATTTTTGGCGTTGTTAATTATTTTAAAATATAAGGAGTAACTTGAAGACATTTTATGATTTTTAAACTTTTTAGGGTTAGTGTTAAATTATTAACTTTTAATTTTTAATCTTTATTTTAGGCGTTGTTAATTATTTTTCATAGATAGCGTAACTTGAAGACATTTTATGATTTTTAATTTTGTTAAGGTTAGGGTTACAGTCATGGTTACATTTAGGGTTAGTATAATAGTTATGTTTACCAATTTACCTAGGGTAACTGGAAGGGTTATAGTTATGATTAGGGTTAGGGTTTAATGTTGAATTATCAATAGTATCACATTTAACCTAGGGTCAATGGTAGGGACACGGTAACAGTTAATTTGAACGGTTTAAAGTTATGAGTAGTGTAATGTTAATGACAACAAATTAGAGTTAGGGTCAGGCTTACGATTAGGGTGAGGGGTCAGTGTTAGGAGTAGGATGAGATTAAGGTTGTGGTTTGGGATAGGATGTTATGTTTACAATTAGGATTAGTACTATATTTAGGGTTAGCATAAGATTATGTTTACCATTTTACCTATGGTAAATGATAGGGTTATGGTTACGATTAGGGTTAGGGTTTAACCTTAGGAGTACTATTATGTGAATGGTTACAATTACAATTATGGTTAGTATTAAGATTAGTGTTTGGGTTTGGGTTACCTTTAAGGTTATTTTTAGCATTAGTGCTACTTTTACTGTTAAGGTTAGTGCTATTATTATAGTTAAGGTTAGTGTCAAGGTAGAAATTAGGTTAAAGTTATGAGTAGTATACCATTAACAACAAATATTAGATTTAGGGTTAGGGTTAGGGCTATGGTGAGGGGTCGGAGTTAGGGTAGCTTGAGATTAAGGTCATAGTTTGGGATAGGATTATATGTTTACAGTTAGGTGGTGTATCATATTTAGTGTAATATTAAGGGTACATATTATATTTTAGTAAACACTTAGTATAGTTAGTGTTGGGGAAGAGAGTTAGAGTTAGGTGTACTATTAGTATATTAGTTATATGTAGAGTTAGGGTTAGGGTTAGAGTTAGTTTGACGTTGTGGTAATAGGTAGGATGCAATATTTAGAGTTAGGTTTAAACCAGTCGTAGTGTTGTGGTTAAGGTTAATATTCAAGGTTGACCGGTAGAATAAGATTAGGGACATGGTTACCAATGGGATGTAGGTTTTAGAGTTAGCATTAATATAATAGGTAGTGTGATATTTATGTGTAGGGTTGGAGTATTTGGTTAGGGTAAGGAAGTGGTATAGTTTTATAACATTGATTAGGGTTAGGGTTAGGGTTAGAAGTAGTGTTAGGATCAATGTGAGGATTAGGGTTTAAAAAGGTATGTGATGAGAGATGGTATGTAGGGTTTAGAGTTAGGATCAATATCATACTTATTGGTATTAGAGTTATGATTCGAGTTAGTGATGTGATTTGTGTATTAGAGTTAGGATTACGATCATACTTAGTAATATAGTTAGGGTTAATTAATGTTAGTATTATCAAGTATGTTTAATTCAAGTTTACAATTTGCATTATGTTACTGAAATAATGGTTACACTTAGGATGAATATTATCATTTAAATTGGGATTATGCTTAGAATTAGAATATGGGTTTTATACAAAATTTAGTGCCTAACATATCTGTGATATATCCTTTTTAATTAATTTTTCACATTTATTTGGCACATCTATTGAAGGTGTCCTTTTTATGGCACACATTTTTGAAAGTCATTAATATTAGAAATATAGAGTTCAACAAAACATGTTGCAAAACCTTGCAAGTATAGTTGTAAACATCACTTGAATAGTAAAAACAATTTATTTTTCTCTTGTTCATGAAACTTACATATATGAAAGTGGAAATATAAGTCCAAGTACACCTGTTTAGATGAAGTAAGAAGTGTTAAAGCGAGGATAAGAATGAACTCTATACAAAACATTTCTTTGTAATGATGTAAGTACATCACATATTCTTCAATGATTAAGATGTTATTGCAACCTTTATTTGAAAAATGATCATGATAGACTTTCATAATCATTAGCGGAAATGCATCTACTTTTGTAGATGTATTGCACACAACTTTTGTAGCATGTTCCATCTTCATTATTTCCAGTTCCTCAACATAATCAATTCATAAAATTGTGTTTTCCACAGTTTTGATTATATTTGTGCACGAGTCTACAATTATTCGTACACACTTGTCAAATTATGTCTTGAAGAAATCATTTGAGGCCACTGAAGTAGTCGGGCTCATAACAATGATGTTTAACTCTCTATCAGAGGAAGCCATAGATCAAATGGTATGTTGCAAACTTTTAAACAAACATCAGTATATAGAAATAATCAGAATAAAAGTATAGTTTATTAGCAGAAAAAAATTTGAAATGAATAATATTTAGAATAAGATAATAGCTGACTTAGTATGATGAAATATGAGCAAAACCATTTTAACAACCATAAGAAATAAAAAAATAATTAAGTAACCATCTTGCATTGTAATTTGGAATTTTACATGTTACTTATAGTGGAATAGTATGGATTAATGTGTGGAACTTTTATTATTTAAATTAATAAAAATATGGGTATTGAAACATGATACGATTTTGATTATTGATACACATTGAAGCAAAAGGGAACATAATTCCAAATATCATCTACTAATTTATTGCTTAAGAATAATTGAGCATAATTTTGACATCAAGTAGGAGAATAATCAATAATGTATTTCTTAATAGCAATTTTAAAATGCATCATTGATTTTCAAGACATCTGAGTCTGATTTCTTCTACTTTTCTATTGAAAGTTGTTTCCCACTTTTTTATTTTTTCATAGTTGTCATATGTGAATGGTATCATTATTCTCAAGCCTTCTAGAGACATTACACAAGATACAACCACAAATGTCAATCATTCTCTTTCCATTGGGCCTATATCAACTGTGGCTTTTGAAAGAGTTAGTCACTGAGATTTATGAATAGTCAACGCCCATGCCAACCTTAATGTTAATTGAAAGGTTTTGTCCCTCTGTACTGATGCTATTGGAACTACTTTTGTACATGATGGTTTAGCATTTAGGATCTAGGGAATGCATAGGATTAGGGTTAGGGTATGAGTTTACATGTGTGGTTAGTATTATGGTTAGGATTAAGGTTTGTATTAGGATTAGGATTTAGGGCTACAATTTAGAGTTTACATAATGGTTGGGGATAGGGTTTGGTGTATGGCTAGGGTGAGGGTTAGGATTAGGGTTAGGGTTTATAGTTGAGGTCATGATTTACATCATGGTTGGGGTTTTAGTTAGGATTGGGATTATGGTTATAGTTAGGATTTAGAAAATGGATAGCGCTAGGGTTTGGTATATGGTGAGGGTGAGCATTAGTGTTTACATATATTTAGGCTTAGGCTTAGGGTTTGTATTAGGATTCAATTTTTGGGATAATATAATTAAACTCTATTCTTCTACTATGTTTAAGTTATAGATTATTGTTATTTAGCTAGTTTTTTTATAAGGGATAAATGACATTAGGAATTATTATTTCTAAAATATCTTATACACTCTTTGGATTGGTAGTGAAAAACTCTAATTTCATATAGAAATATTATTGTTTTTTATGATCAACATTTTGACCATTGTATGTGTATATTTTCTATTTAAATTATAATCCACTAACAACACATCCCCATGCTACTACTTAGCTTATTTTTGCTAGTAGTAGCTACTCATTTTTTTGTGGCACAATTTGTGGAGCTAATGGCCCCATGGATGGTAATGATTTGTTGCTTAATTTTAAAACAATGTTTTAAATATTATTTTTAAATAAGAAATTGTCTTTTGTTGTAAATAAATCTCAAAACTAAATTGTAGGAAAATAAAAAGGGGATGAAAAAAATTGGTAAAGACGTGTCACTTTTTTCGATAAGCAGTTGCTACTTATTGCTAAGAATTTTCTATTAATGGAATTTTCTATTAAAGTCAAGCATTCATCTATCAACATAAAATGAATCAAACACTTGATAATACCTCTCACAATATAATTTAATCAAATTTTTAATTAAAAACTATTATTTAATTATTTACATTTTTAATATTTAATTAAATAATATAATAAAACTCTATTAGTTAAATCATCCACCACTTATTACTACAAGTGTTTGCCTTATTGCAATTCCTCTTTTTACTTCTTAATTTTTATAATCAATTTTGATTTAAAATACTAATATTTTAATATTTTTATACTAGAAATAATATTATTTAAAGATTGTATTGGATTATATTATTAAATTGAATTTATTATTTAATGTTTATATTAAATGTTTCAATTAATAAACGCTAAATTATTTACAAAAGTTTAAACTATATAGAATTTAAAATCTTGGACTTATTTATCTTGATATTTATTCTTGTATTTGGAAAGATGTTCTTTTATAAAATTGATAATAACAAAGAAACAATTAAAAATAAAAATAATATTAAAAAATATCATTGAAATTAGGAAATTTTATATTTAAACTAACTTAGTATAAATATTTGGAAAAAGAAACATGCACCAATTTTTTTAATTCAAAAATTGACTTGACAAAAAATATGTTCAAATTAACACATTGTATGACCTCTCACTTATTACCTTTAAAAGGAAATTTTTTTAAAAAAAAAAAATTAAATATTACTTTACATTTTAATTATTACATTATGTTAATTCAATGAAATACGATGAAGAAAGAAAAAAATAGAAATAATAATAAAGATTTAAAAAATTGGAATGTACCACATACAAATATATTTCTATAAATTATTATTTTAAAAAATCCCCTCATTTTTATGAAATAAATGAATGTAACGTAATGTCTACTCTTTGACATACATAGGAAGACTGAAGACTATTTTAGAGAAGTATGTTTTATTGTTGCAAATACAGAATTGATAGAAGTAACTTGTAACGGGACTGACAAAAGTAATGACACTGGCTATTGGCCCGTGAAAATATTCGGCCATTTAGCCAGTGCCCACAGATGCAACCTATTTAGTTTTTACACCATAATGATTGAAAAATTTCTGAAAGAACACATAATTTCATTTTACAAGTCATACACAAATTTAAACTTAAATAAGACATTTGCCCTATAGTTATTATCTAAGTTTAGATAGAAATAATAGGTTAATAAAAAATCATATGTTAAAAAAATGGAACTATGTAGCAAGAGTTTAGATATTCTTATTTTGATTGTCCAGCTTAAATAGACAAATACAAAGGGCAACATCCTATGGGGCAGTGGTAAGTTGCAAGCCTTTCATCTAAAAAGTCTTGGGATCTAGTCTACTCTAGTTTAGATTCTAGTTTCAACCCCATGTGTTCATAGATTATTCTTAAGGTAAGTAGATAGGGAAATGATAATCTATATGTGGGTGACCCCACAATAGTGGGTTACACTTTTTTAGACATGCTGATTTTTGCTGAGATAACACATTTTTAATAAAATCTGATTATTTAAGCCTTGAGAGGTTCTATTTAAAGGAATTAATTACAAATTGTTAGCTCGAAGCCTCTTAGATAAAAAAACATTGATATAACATCTATACTCCTTATTCATACCTGCAATGGAATCTCCTTCGCACCTATTAAAATGTTGACAAAAAATCATCTTGACTTTATCTTTTGGCAGATCAAATGAATCCATTTGAAAAACCTATCTATGTAGTAAGGTACTACTAAGAAAGATCTTTCCAATAATTATAATGTTAATATATATTAAGTTTATTATGACTTTGTATTTTTAGTTTTACTAAACATAGATATTTCACCATATGTCTACCTCTATGTTTGACGCTTATGGAAAAATAGTAAATGAGAGAAAAAAAAGGTTCTAAAAAATATCTATGCCCTAGGTAGTGAAGCTCTATTTCCATTAAAAAAAAATGAAATTGGACAAATAAGTGACAAGTTATAAGATATGTAGTCAACATATGTAAAAATTGAGATTTAGTCAACTTCAAACATTAATAAAATATGAAATAATCATGATAATATCGTCCAACCAATTGCATGCCCTCCATATGGATGCTAGAAAACTAAATTTGAAAGAAGCACATTGATATCTATTTTAGAAAAAAAGTTATGCTCTATGAAAACAATGTAACATACTAGTTTTCGTGGGAGAAAGAAAAAACCATCCAAATAAATTCAAAAATTATATATATATATATATATATATATATATATATATATATATATATATATATATATATATATATATATATATATATATATATATATATATATATTCTATACAGAAAATCCTAAAAGACTCTATTTTACTTTATCTTCTGATTTTAAACGATTTAACGACAATATGCATTCGAATCTGATTTTTTTTTTGAAAATGTAGAGTTCAGTGTCTCGTCAGGCAAAAAAGTGTAACCCACTATTTTGGGTTCACCCATGCATAAATAAAATTTTGGAAATTTGTGCAAGTGGGTTGTAAGAAGGGCTACATGGTGAATGGGTAGGAATTTCTAAGTGGGAATTATTAGGCATATATACAAATTAAATTATTACAAACTTGCCAAAAGAGTATGCCACTTGTTAATGTGTAGTTGCATAAAGATATTTAAGCAAATTAAATAGAAAATAACATACACATGTGCTATAATTTAAATTACTAATTAGAAAAGAGGCGAAGTTAAGTAAATTATAACCAAAGACAAAAACAAAATGAAGTGAATAAGAAGTTATCAAAGATATAATTGAGGATCAAGAGATTAAAGTTCAACAAGAAGCCACTAAAGAATAAGTTAACGTTTAAGATATTGGCATGCAAAAGTAGATCTTGAGGAACAAATTGAAGGTAAAATTGAAAGATAACATGATGGTGAAGAATAAGTATCTAATTCTATTAAAATTATACTTCATAAAATGGAAAATGTTAAGAGTATATAGTTTATTATGATCTTTCGTAAAGATTCTCATTGATGATGCACCCTAGAGTGTACAGTAAAATCACATTAAAAAAGAGCATTGACATTAATTATTAGAAAGTAAACCAATTTTTAGAAAATCAAAATTATTTTCAAAATATTTAGATGGACATAGAAACCTTTATTTGAGTGTTCTTAGGTGTTGCTAAAATGAAGTAAAAACATGACTATATACATGGACTATTATTAAAATTTTACATGTAAATCCTTTGATAAAATTGAAATAATAATTTTGTGTGCATTTTTAAAATCTAAATATCCTAATTGACTATCAACTTAGATTTGAACCTGAAATTGAATTTATACAATGAATTTGACTCACCCCATACTTAGCACTTGCCCCATACATTGTAGCTTGTGATTGAATTTGAATAGGAGATAGATCTTAGGTGTTCAACATGATCCTTAATCCTAGTTAGCCTCCTTTCATTTTTGGGCTCCAAAATAGATAGGTGAGGTATAAAAGAAACGCTACCACACTCATTTTATCATTTGATATATCCATGTACTCTATCCATCAGTTCATGCATACAAGAAACCAAGTATTCATTCAAGATCAAGCATTCAAGGATATTCATCCAACTATATTCTTCATTTTTGCAAGCATGCATTTTGTGATGTCCTTTTAGGTCTTTATGGAATCATGCTATTGTATCAACACTTGCAATCTCATTTCAAGAAGCATTTGCATCATAAACGTATAAGACTTCTTTTTTCCTTTTATCAATCCTCAACTACTAACAACACACTTCTTTTTCATTTCAAGCATTTCAGTTCAATTCCAAGGTTGATTAGGCATTTGACTAGAGAAAACCCCTTTTCCTCAATAATGTTTCCATTTTTTGTTTGCAAGTGAGTAGTGACGCAATTGTGGAGATAGTTACAAGATAGATTGATAGATAGTTACAATTGATTAAATTTTCATTGTATTTTGTCTAGTATAAGATTAGTCAAACTTGCCCCATACTTCCAAATCACCCCTTATTCTCAAAGGTTCCCTACACTTTCTATTTTGGACTCCAATTGGGATCACAAGCTAGCACATTCTAGGTTTTTAGATCCCTTCTCTTTCCTTTTCCTTTGGGGTTAAGGTTTCATTCCCGTTTTGCAAAGATCCACTTTCCTTGTGATGTGGTGTTTGTTTATTACCCAATATATTTTATCACATGGAATTATTTGTTTAATCAAGGATTATCTCTTATGAAATAGGTGTGCATCATTTATGATAACCTATTCCTTGTTTACAATTGCATGTCTATTTTGAACAAACACCCTTACTTGAGGGCTTAAAGTGTGCCATCCATCATCAAGAAATAAGGAGAAAAGGTGGATTAATGCTCCCCTTCCACTCTTTTTCAAAGATGATATTTTTATTTAGAATCTCCTATAGGAGGTAGAGGTCTTGGGAAAAATATTTCTTCCTCTTAATTATACCTAAAACACTTGTTGCAAGATACCTTTCTACACATTTGTCTTTTCCTTGGCTTGGAGTTATGTCTCTTTAGATAAGGTTGCATGCATTGTTTCCTAAAGGATATTGACTTGGTGTTCAAGGTGGCTATCCTTGTTCTATTTTTTCTTAAGATACCATCATAGGTCTATGTTTTCATCTTAAGAAGAGGGGCATATGTGTGGGCTCATTGTGTATAATATACAAAATTCCATTGGAAATGTCATTTTTCTTAGGGAAATCCTTTTTATTCTTTAGATTTCCTTAAAGAAAATGCTTTCCTTGGTAATATTTTTTCATCATTTTGGTAGATTCCTTTAGAGATGAAATTTCATTGATGCTTGCAGAAATGAAGGATATGTGGGTTGTAATGCTTTGAATTCTTGAAATGCTTAATGCTTCTTGAATGTTTGATCTCGAATTATTTCTCTATTTCTTGAATACATGAACTAATAGATATCTAGTGTAGGTAGATAGGATGTGAACAAATGAGGGAGTTAGTAGTACTCTTATACATTACCTAGTAATCTTTTAGCCCAAAACTCAAAGAAGGATGACTAGGATTAAGGATCCTATTAAAAACCCAAAAACTATCTCTAATTCAAAATTGGGCACAAGTTATGGAGTATAGGGTGAGTAGTAAGTATGAGAATAATCAAACTCCCTCTATATTGATTGTATCACCCTATACCGATAATTTTAGGATCATATTTGAGATGGGTTTTGATTAGGATGTTGGGATTCTAAAAATGCACATGAAATTAGGGTTTAAATTTTTTATAAAGACAACAGGCCACCCATAATAAAATAGGGCCTATGTATAGGGTATATGCACAAAGATGGGGGACCAAAAAGGTGCCACTTTCCTTTTTGGTCCCGTATCAAGCATAGTGTGCATGCAATAAAGGGTGTGTGCCCTATGGCTTGGGTTACCCAAGCCTTAAGCTTGGGCAATCTAAAGCATACCGCGTGCACCTTGTTTGAAAAACACTCTTTAGTGTTTTTCAAAGCGCGTGCACCCTAAAGTACGCGCACGCTTTGAAAAAAGCCTATTTAAAGTTTGTTGCAGATTGGAAAGGTTATTTTGCTTTCCTCAAACCCGCTTTTGCAGCTAAGAAGGGCTTCCTAAGCGCTCACGTAGTCTAGTTTGAGCTTGTGAATCGATTGTTTTCATTTAATCATCCATCAAATGGCTCCACAACGTCGTCAAGTTCGATCTGGAAGAAGAAGTAAGTGTTTTTACAGCCCATGCCTCTTATTTGTTTTAAAATTTTAGTTTTGTAGCAATTTGTTTTTGTTTAAATTTGTGTGTAATGAAGATTTTAAAATCTAGTTTTTTTAATTGTCAAGAAGAAATAATCTCCCCCAACCAAACCCTCCACCAAACCCTCTGTCTCCTCATGAAGAAACAAATGAACAAAATGAACCTCAATTGCCTCCACCAATCGACAAACCTCCTCCTGGAACACAAGAAAATTTGATGAACCAAATTGAAAGAGGGAAAAAAGAATTAGAATCTTTAATTATGAGGTTAAAAGATTCTTGTGGTACAAATGCTTGAAGGGAAAGACTTGCAAAATCATTGGAAGCAATCTTGACCCACGTACGCTCGATTAGTGGGAAAATTAATTTATGGCAGGATAAAAGAGAAGAATAAAAATAATATTATGCAAATAAATTATCTTATGCGGACATAAAAAAAGAAAAAAATCACAAAAGATGACATTTGCAAGCTATTTAAAAAACCAGGGGACATATATACTCTTAGAACTACAACAAGGAGGTTCCCAATTCATTGGTGCTTAAATGAAGAAATTAAAAACAATTTTTGGGATAGATTGTGGATGGTCTTTGATTCGCCTCCTTGTAACAATCATGAGGTTCCTATATATTTCTTGAGGAAACTCTATTGTGAGTTTGTACTCAAGGAGGTACCAAATTATTTTGACATTCTAAATTCTCAGGGTAGAGGGGGGGGGTCATCATTTGATCGAGCGGGGGCACATCGTGGCCCTAACGCACCTAGGGTTCCTATTGGTAAGCTACAGGTGGATCATGTTACTATTCCTTCCATTGTGAAGGAACATGTAGAGGCGGACACACTAGGCATAATTAGTGCTTTGACACAGACTCTCATTTAGTGTGCCACTCCTTTAGTTGAGGGTGACCATGGTCAATCCTTGAGGGGGCATATTTGTTAGTCATGTGGATGCTTGTGCATATTTGGTACTAGTGAGAGAGAGGAAGAGGATCCTAGAATGATGACTGATATTTTTCTAAATATGACATTTGGCATTGACACACAAGTAAATATCTCCATGTTCATTAAATTACTTTGATCATATTTCATTTATAAAAGAATAACTAATTAATTTAGTATCTATTGATTATGATGAAAATTTAAGGCAAGAGTGTCAGTGGTAGTGGCAGTGGCAGCGGTAATGATCCTCATGTCCCCTTCTACACATCGTCATCAATTTCACAAGTATGTATCGAATAAAACATTTTAATTAATATATTTGATTATTATGTAATTATATGAATAATTGTATCATAACTTATTGTACATGTGCATTAGACATTCACTAGTGGACCATCAATGTTCACAACAAACAGTGAAGGGCATCATGCCACTTTCCTTGAGGTATCTTTATTTGCATGTTAATTTGATTTACTTGATTATATTTAATTAATAAATGAATGAATAACAAAATTACTAGACAAATTATGATCAAAATCCAGAGGCACGATGACCACATTATTTCACCTAGCTTTGTGATGTCACCATTGAGTCCACAAGTATATATGTAATAATGCATTATAATTAACATGTCAATAGTACGTTCTTATATGAATGGTTATCTTATAATTTTCCATGTACATGTGCACTAGTTGAATGTTGGAGCTTCGACATCAACACCGCACACCGGAGGATGCGGTGGAACCTTCATGGAGGTATCATTTACTCATTAGTAGGGTTGTAAAAAATATATATGTAATCTTGATAACTACATAATACTTTTTTTGTTTCATTTTCAGTTATTGACATCAGAGACTCCTCCTTCTGTTTGTGATACTTTGGGTCGTGGAGTAGCTGCAGCAGTAGCTAGTTTTGAAGCACTAACTGAGGTATGAAAGAGATCACTTAATTTTAATTGTTATTTTAATAGTTTGTATTGAATTTTATAATGATATTCATGTATATATTTTAATTATTATTTTGATCATTGTTATAGGGACTTGTTACTCCAGATCTCCAGCATGCGCCTTTAGTGGATGAACATAGTGACTATTTTCTAACGGTAAGCGAATATTGAATTTTATGTCATTGTATAATTCAATTTTGATGTATGTTAGTTATTGATGCTTAATTTTTTTTTTATCAGCTCAAGCTACATAAGAGTTTAGACAGGAGGACAAGTGAGCACACTCAGAAGACTATAGCATCCACTGCATCTCCATCGATGTGAGTGTCGAAGACAGCTCGGGATTTGTTTTCTTCCCTGGGTGGGAAAGGACTAGATTATGGATATGGATTGTATGCCTATATGGCATTAGTGGACATATTTTTTGTATATTGTATAAGTGATACATTGTACATCCATTTGGCTTTTAGGAAGCCAGTTTAACTGTATTAAATATATTCAATGTATGACATTATTGGACATATATATTTGGCTTCATGCCCTACGGATATATATATTTTTTGTTTTATGTATACAATTCATGTGTTTGGTGTATTGATGTATACTAATTTATATTTATGTGGATGTCTTATGCTTTGTAAATTTCCCATGCCTTATAATTATGCTCATATGTTTATCGATGTATGTTTAACTTACTGACTATGCTACAAATTACAGTTACTATCCTCAATAATAGTCAATTCCTTGACTATAATAAAAAAAAAAGTAATGAAATGAATGCAGAAATGTATAAATATAATATAAGGCAATATTTATATGTCACAACCTATCCAAGACCACATGGAATCAAACATTTATATTCATTGGTGTGTTCCTTGTTCCACGGGACAGTCACAATATAAAGAATGACCTCGAACAAGTGAGACAACATATGGCAAGGTTGTTGCCTACTGACCCCAATACCTGACCTATTTTGATATGTGGGTACCCTAATGTTGGCAAGAGCTCTTTTATTAATAAGATTACTAGGGTGGATGTGGATGTGCAACCTTATGCTTTTACAAACTAACTTCTAATTGTCCCCTAACTGACTGATTGTTAATGACAAACACTACAATTAGTTGTCAAGTTGACAAGAAAATTTGTCAACTCGTTAACCCAACACCCTTTGCCCACTCTAACTACTTATAAAATGTTTAGAGATAACCTTTACAAACCAAACTAACTTATACTTCCTACTAACCCCTACTAACTCCAATTAAGCCTTATTTGGCTTATATTGCCAATATAGGCAATTTACAAGATTATTCACATTTAGTGATTTTAACACTATGTAAAGGCTCTAATGGCCTTAGTACACATTTATAGACCCTTATAGGTTATTTCCATCAACCCCTAGCCTAGGATCAATACATAACCATTTGTAGTGACCTCTAGGTACCTTTTAGGCTTCTCAGTACCATTAAGGCTTACATTTAAGATTAGGTTACAATATGATCAATACATGATCCAAATAACATTCCATGATCAAATTTCAAAGTGAACACAAGCCCTTTTGCATCTAAATACATATTTGCACTCATCCTAAAGCTCACCCCAGAGTGGTTAGCGGCGTTCGAATGACTGTGTGTGCCAAAAAAGGTTATCAGTAGCATTTATCTGGCCATTCAAAGTTGTTGGAACAAACAGTTTGATGCTATGATCGATGGTTTGAAAGATACGCAATGTTGGCCGTTTGAACTGAGGAATACTGTGAGTTCTAACATTGACCGAGAATGTGTTGCCAAATATAAATGAACTTGAATCTCTAAAAACTAAGATAGGCTATTGTAGGCCTCGACAACATAGTCTCATAGCACCTAACAGATCGATGCTACCTCACATGAGCTCTGAGATATGACTTCACAAAGATCACTGATTTCATGCTTAAGTGACCTTGAGGGACACTTCGGCCCGAAGTCATCGACGGGGTTCGAATGACTGTGTGTGTTGAACAAGGTTGCCCCTACCGTTTACGCAACCATTCAGAGTTGTTGGAACATACGGTTTGATGCTACAATCGATGGTTTGAAAGATACGTAATGTTGGTCATTTGAATTGAGGAGCACTGTGAGTTCTGACATCGATTGAGAATGTGTTGCCAAATATAAATGAACTTAAATCTCTAAAAACTGAGACAGGCTATTGTAGGCCTCGGTAACATGGTCACGTAGCAGCTAACAGATCGATGCTACCTTGCACGAGCTCTGAGATATGACCCCACAAAGATTGTTGATTTCATGCTTAAGGGACCTTGAGGGACACTTCGTCCCAAAGTCATCGGCGGGGATTGAATGACCGTGTGTGGTGAATGAGGTTTCCACTAATGTTTACTTGGCCATTTAGAGTTGTTGGAATAGATGGTTCCATGCTACGAACAACGGTTGGAAAGATACGCAACGTTGGTCCACTAATACATTTGGAGTGAAATTGCGACGGCAATTTGTGACGACAGGCAAATGTCATGCGGTTTTGGCTTTTTTTTTTTCAAATATAGCCCGACACCGTCGCAATTTGCGATGACAATACATTTGGCAACATCGCCATTGCGACGTTGTCGGGAATAAGGACAAAAAAAAAAGGAACGTTGTCATTTGTGTTTTCAACAGCGTCGTAACCCTCTGCGAAATCACATCAGGATATAAGGGAAAAAAAAACAAGAACGTTGTCATTTGTGTTTTCAACAGCGCCGTAACCCTCCGTGAAATCACATCGGGATATAAGGGAAAAAAAAACAAGAACGTTGTCATTTGTGTTTTCAACAGCGCCGTAACCCTCCGTGAAATCACAGCTACAATTTCTGAGTACGTTGGGTTTATTTTTCTTTTGTCATTATTATGTAATCTAGTATTCAGCTGTTAGAGAGCTAAAATACCCAGAAATGAGGACATATCTATGTTGAATTTATTGTTAGCGGCTTTGGTTATTTAGAAGTTTAATTTTATTTGTTCATCTTTCAAGCACAAACATTTTGTGGACCGTAACGTCTTCATTGTTTCGGGTATGCAGTGAAACAGCCCTAACTTGCAATTGCGATGTTGTCGGGATATAAGGGCAAAAAAAAAAAGGAACGTTGTCATTTGTGTTTTCAACAGCACCGTAACCCTCCGCAAAATCACATCGGGATATAAGGGCAAAAAAAACAAGAACGTTGTCATTTGTGTTTTCAACAGTGCCGAGAGAGATTCCCTCCGCGAAATCACAGCTACAATTTCTGAGTACGTTGGGCTTATTTTTCTTCTGTCATTATTATGTAATCTGGTATTCAGCTGTTAGAGAGCTAAAATACCCAGAAATGAGGACATATCTGTGTTGAATTTATTGTTAGCAGCTTTGGTTATTTAAAAGTTTAATTTTATTTGTTCATCTTTCAAGCACAAACGTTTTGTGGACTGTAATGTCTTCATTGTTTCGGGTATGCAATGAAACAGCCCTAACTTGCAACTACCTTCACGGTACTTGTGTACATTATCATGTTGTCTTTACAGTGACTGTCCTCATTCAAGTGGCAATTACACAAGGGACAGTCACTGTGAGATGTCCTCATTTGTGACAAGGACAGTCACACTTAGGACATCTCATAGTGATATTCCCTTGTGTAATTTCCACTTGAATGTATTGCTATTGAACCACATTAATGCTTTTCTTCTTCAACAAATGAGGACAGTCACTGTAAAGACAACATGATAATGTACACAATTACCAAAAAATGATCTTGTTAATTGATGTAACACTTTGTCTTGCTCACTCCCTATCCTTCACTAGGGTCTCTTTAGGCCAATGTTTTGACTTGATAGGGTACTTAACTATCCCTACACTCTTTAGGTATCTCTACCCAAGATCCCACTCCTTCAACTAGTGCACACCAACAAGAAATACAACGAACTCTGCTCAATACCAATCTAGCTACTAGGACACTCCTAGTCTTGTCTTCACAAATTGAAACACATTCAACTAGAACTTTACTCCATGGAGAGGCTGGCCACTAGGACCTCTATTGGTTTCAATATTACTCCTTCACCTATACTTTTCATCAGTACTTCAATCCGGTTCATCAAACCATGCCAATTGCACCCAAAAATAGGCTGCTAGCAATTAGGCCTTTGTCAAGCCTTTTTGTTTATATTAAGCCACCTAAAGGGCTTAGGATTTAGATGCCCTTTATTGAGAACTCCAAGATATCTAAGGTCTTCTCCTCCTAGATTTTTTGTACACCAACTGCTACAGCCATGCCTGAAAACAAGTATTTTGACACAACTTGGACAGTCTGACTAAGAGTTTGTTTTCTTAGCAGCCAAAGAAACTCACCCAATCTTCTAATTTGACTTGGGGCTTCTTTAGATGTGTGTCTACCTCTCCATGAGATTTTAGTTGAAGCAACCAATGCATTCAACTTGTTGTAATCTTCTTGTAATGATTTGTCATCCCTAACTGTGCTCAACTGACTCACCTAGGACATCATTGCAAACATAGAAAATGAGCTTCCCAGGGCCCCTCCTTCCAAACATATAGTACATGGAGTCTCCTCACCCATTCCAAGAGCCCGTACAAAATTGACAATGGAATGATGAGCTAAGACTCCATTTGTTCAACCTGCCTGGTTCAAACCAATGATAGGGTACTTAACAAAAGAATTAACAAACTAGTTGGAATGCTTCAAAACTCAAAAAAAACACAACACAGAATAAAAAAACAACTTGTACTAAATTTTCCAATAGACACTGCGAGCTATCTAATCCATTAATCAACTGAAAACAAAGAAACAAAAAAACTCAAGAATTCACTAAAACCGTGTTACTCTACAAATCTTCTTAATTCCAAATGTTTTTCCCCCCAACCTTTTGCACAGATCGATGGAGGCCTCTTATAGTTGATCTAATGCCTAATTCAATGGTTTCATATAGTTACATAACCATCTTACTCGAAAATGCTCCCTTGCACAAATGTTGTCAATGTTGTGAATGACAACATTGACAACTTGTTACAACCTTTGGGATTTTGGTTCTAAACTTATTGTTCAAACACCATAAGACCCTAACCATGACTTAGTTAGGCTATTTAGACCTCACATAGGCCACTTCTACACTTCTTTGCCCAATTTGACCCCTAAATGCTTCATTCCCACTTTTGCCACAATATTGGTAACTTGGGTACAAATTGGCACTTGCCTTCACAAAGGTCACACATGAGGACATCTCACAGTGATCGATTGTCCCTTGTGTAATTGCCACTTGAATGTATTGCTATTGAACCACATTAATGCTTTTCTTCTTCAACAAATGAGGACAGTCACTCTAAAGACAACATGATAATGTACACTCACTGTAAGGACAGTCACAAATGAGGACATCTCACAGTGACTGTCCCTTGTGTAATTGCCGCTTGAATGTATTTCTATTGAACCACATTAATGCTTTTCTTCTTCAACAAATGAGGACAGTCACTCTAAAGACAACATGATAATGTACACTCACTGTAAGGATAGTCACAAATGAGGACATCTCACAGTGACTGTCCCTTGTGTAATTGCGGCTTGAATTACACAAGGGACAGTCATTGTGAGATGTCCTCATTTGTGACAAGGACAGTCACACATGAGGACATCTCACAATGATTGTCCCTTGTGTAATTGCCACTTGAATGTATTGCTATTGAACCACATTAATGCTTTTCTTCTTCAACAAATGAGGACAGTCACTCTAAAGACAACATGATAATGTACACTCACTGTAAGGACAGTCACAAATGAGGACATCTCACAGTGACTGTCCCTTGTGTAATTTCCGCTTGAATTACATAAGGGACAGTCATTGTGAGATGTCCTCATTTGTGACAAGGATAGTCACACATGAGGACATCTCACAGTGATTGTCCCTTGTGTAATTGTCACTTGAATGTATTGCTATTGAACCACATTAATGCTTTTCTTCTTCAAAAAATGAGGACAGTCACTCTAAAGACAACATGATAATGTACACTCACTGTAAGGACAGTCACAAATGAGGACATCTCACAGTGACTGTCCCTTGTGTAATTGCCACTTGAATTACACAAGGGACAGTCATTGTGAGATGTCCTCATTTGTGACAAGGACAGTCACATATGAGGACATCTCACAGTGATTGTCTGTAATGTCCCCTTTTTGGCTAACTTGGAAAATAGGAACAATTACTCCACTTCTCAGACTTACTCTATCAGATACTTACAATTAAACTAAGTAATGGAGGTTACTTAAGATATCAACCGCTATTTCAGATTCAATCACAATATGTGTGCAAGATGATATTGATACCAATATGTTTAATAGCACTGTCGGATATAATGATATGAAATATGCTATGAATATGATGTTTCCTATCACTTATAGTGATAGTATAATGATGCTATGTCTAATATAAACAATATCGATATACAATCAATAAGTATTGCTTACAGCAATGTATTTGCTGTGTCTGATATGATGATGTAATTATGCAAATGTGTAATATCGCTATGAGTGATATGTTGCTATTTCAAATTCTGAATTATATGCTTGCAACTTCAAATATTGATGTTGTTTCTGACTATCCTTTCTATCTGTGCAATCATGGTGTTGTCTCTGATCTACAATGATAAACTTGAAACCAAACTACCAAAGGCAGATGCTCTATTGAGTATATCCAAATATGGATAAGTAAATAAAGTTCTAATGATGCCTTGAGTGACTGACGAGAATGCATTCTTATATTGTCTTTAACAAATGAAGAGATGCTATGAATGAGACGTGTCTTGTTTCTTCCTCCATGTCCCTTTGTTAATCACACCTTTCCATAATCCGACAGTTCACATAATATTATTTCATTATTTTCTGATCATAGATAACTCCCAGATTGACTCAATATCAAATCTTTTTATGAAGGTAATCTTCCCTAATTGGTAGTGCAACCAGTAGTTAACATCCATTGTGTTTGTATTAGTTTGGTCTAACTATCATTAGTATTTAGTCAATCGATATTAACTCTTGCCTTATCCCATATTGTTATGATTATATCCAATCTTTCTACTCTGATATAAGTCGATATCATTTTCTGATAATTGTCCATTTATTGGTTGATTGCTGGTAATGGAGTTTGATCTTCAAATTGACTTCCATTCCTGTTAATACTTAAGGATACATTGTACTTATTATCCATGACTGATGCCTCATTCATCAATAGCTTGTGATATAATCACTGATGCTTTTGTGTTTCTACAAGATGTGGTTTATCTCAGACAATCGATAATCTTTCAATCCTTTAGTCAATATCCTCCTATGTGGTGTCTATTGATATAGATAGTAGAATTCAATCTAGTTTATGTTATTGTCATGATAACATAGGAAGTGATGGTGCATATTTGCTAGCGGGTCTTCATGTTTGATATTGCTTTATCGGATATGTCATTGTCTAAACTTGTGCAATTAATGATTATTTATAATATATGAATGGTTATCCTTCTTGCTTATCAATACATCTTCTGAAACACATAGCGACCTATCCCTTATTCATATCATGTTGATCTTGACTTCATAGTATTTGGTTCATTAATCATCCTCTCATGGTATCGATGTGTAATGACTAGTGATTGTTGTATCACTTCTTCATTCCTCATCGTGATGGATAATGCAGATGTTTAATGTAGATGTATATCAATTACAGATATTTGATATTGCTTTAAATGTTATTATTATTATTAATGTTATTGTTATTATTAAATATTATAATTAATGATGTTAGTAATATTAATAATATTATAATAAATATTATTATAGTGATAACATATTGTTTTATATTGAGAGGTTTATTAATATTATTTATATATTAAAATTATTATATCAATAATTGATTTAATATTATTACTTAATATATTATTATAATATAATATATATAATTTATTAATAATTATTTATTATTAATTTATATTATAATTATAATCATAATTATATTATTTATTAATATTTTAATATTATTTAATTAACATATTACTTATTATGCTAACTATATATTATTATTATCTTTTGATAATAATTATATATTATTGTTATATACTGTTAATAATAGATTATTATATATCATCTAATCATTTTATTATTATACTAAGTTCAATATGTCACGGCTCATGACATTGTCCCTTGTGTAATTGCCACTTGAATGTATTGCTATTGAACCACATTAATGCTTTTCTTCTTCAACAAATGAGGATAGTCACTCTAAAGACAACATGATAATGTACACTCATTGTAAGGACAGTCACAAATGAGGACATCTCATAGTGACTGTCCCTTGTGTAATTGCCACTTGAATTACACAAGGGACAGTCATTGTGAGATGTCCTCATTTGTGACAAGGACAGTCACACATGAGGACATCTCACAGTGATTGTCCCTTGTGTAATTGCCACTTGAATGTATTGCTATTGAACCACATTAATGCTTTTCTTCTTCAACAAATGAGGACAGTCACTCTAAAGACACCATGATAATGTACACTCACTGTAAGGACAGTCACAAATGAGGACATCTCATAGTGACTGTCCCTTGTGTAATTGCCACTTGAATGTATTGCTATTCAGCCACATTAATGCTTTTCTTCTTCAACAAATGAGGATAGTCACTCTAAGGACAACATGATAATGTACACTCACTGTAAGTGTACATTATCATGTTGTATTACAAATGGACCTTATGTTGGTCGGGATATAAGTGCAAAAAAAAAAAGGAACGTTGTCATTTGTGTTTTCAACAGCGCCGAGAGAGATTCCCTCCGCGAAATCAAGCGGGTTATCATTTGTGTTTTGAACAAAGCGGGTTGTCATTTATGTTTTGAACAGCACCGAGAGAGATTCCCTCCGCGAAATCAAGCGGGTTGTCATTTGTGTTTTCAACAGCGCCGAGAGAGATTCCCTCCGCAAAATCACAGCTACAATTTCTGAGTACGTTGGGTTTATTTTTCTTTTGTCATTATTATTTAATCTGGTATTCAGCTGTTAGAGAGCTAAAATACCCAGAAATGAGGACATATCTGTGTCCAACACATTTTAAAATGATCAGCCCCCTATTATTGTATCACTTCCTCCTTGTTCCTCATTCAAGTGGCAATTACACAAGGGACAGTCACTGTGAGATGTCCTCATTTGTGACAAGGACAGTCACACATGAGGACATCTCACAGTGACTGTCCCTTGTGTAATTGCCACTTGAATGTATTTCTATTCAACCACATTTATGGGCCCGTTTGGACCACGACACATAGTAGCATCTACAAAGAAGAATATCCCAGGTGTAACAAGTTGTAAGAATATACCAACAGTTCTAAGAAGTTCCCTAGCACGTAGTAGCATCTATAGAGAAGAATATACAACATGAGGGCAGCCACTGTAAAGACAACATGATAATGTACACTCATTGTATGTGTACATTATCATGTTGTCTTTACAGTGACTAACCTCATTCAAGTGGCAATTACACAAGGGATAGTCACTGTGAGATCTCCTTATTTGTGACAAGGACAGTCACACATGAGGATATCTCACAGTGACTGTCCCTTGTGTAATTGCCACTTGAATGTATTTCTATTCAACCACATTTATGGGCCCGTTTGGACCACGGCACACAGTAGCATCTACAGAGAAGAATATCCCAGGTGTAACAAGTTGTAAGAATATACCAACAGTTCTAAGAAGTTCCCTAGCACATAGTAGCATCTTCTAATTGTCTATACCACTTCACAGGGTATTGTTTGCACACATTGTTTTTGGTTCTTTTGATGACCCTTGTTTTGAAATTGCTATTAGGCCTTGTAGCTTATATGTTTTGATTGCTGGAGAGCTTCTAAAGCTAAGCAAGAAGACCATTGCATGAGTTATAGCCGCGCGCTCAGGTTTGAAAATTGTATATTTTTTAATCTAATGAATATTTTAACTAGACTTTTAGCTTATTTTTGCTGTATATTTTAATCTAAAGGGAATCATGGATGTGAACTTGAAAGAATTTTGTACTTAGTTCTTATGGAGAGAATAGTAGTAGTTTACGGTCTAATATCAAATAGAGTTTTCCAATTACAGAAAGTTAATGAATTCTAATAGCTTATATGTTTTGATTGCTGGAGAGCTTCTAGAGCTAAGCAAGAAGACCATTGCACGAGTTATAGCCGCGCGCTCAGGTTTGAAAATTGTATATATTTTAATCCTTTTGCCATGTCATGTAATATGTCTTGCCTTGTAGCTTATATGTTTTGAAATTGCTGTTAGGCCTTGTAGCTTATATGTTTTGATTGCTAGAGAGCTTCTAGAGCTAAGCAAGAAGACCATTGCACTAGTCGTAGCCGCGCGCTCAGGCATGAAAATTGTATATTTTTTAATCTAATGTATATTTTAACTAGACTTTTAAAATATTAAAGGATTTAACTAGGTCTAAGAAGATTTGTGTACTTTTGACAATTTTGCTTAGTCACTGAAAGTTGTAGACCGAAGTTTTCATAGCCCAATTTTTGCTTCCTGCGAAGAACGATCATGTCAGATAATATAAGTGAAGAACAAAATAGGGAGACAATCGCTAGATTGTGGTCTAACTTGAAAAGAAAAGGTGATGGAAAATGTTATTGTCCCTGCAAAATTTGTAAGGGCTTAAACCGTAGAAGACTGCTAATCAAAATAGTTAAGAGACATTGTAGGGAGAATGGTCACATTGAAGGGGGGCATGACTATCATCCACTGGTAAGTTGTTCATTATATCATTTTAACAATTTATATACATATGAAATCACTTGATGATGAGTTGAAGATCATGGTTTATTTATGTTAATCAATTTTATATAGGTTGATCTCCCCAGGGAAGTACATGATATGGAGGAACATGGGGGTGTGAATATCCAAGGTGAAGATAATGATCCCATGGAAGATGATGATCATGCGCCAGAAAACACAATTGAAGATGATGGTATAAATACATTGATCCATGACACATTTAGTCCAAGCGGATCTGATCATGATGATGATGATAGCCTCGATGTACCTCTACTTGAGAAGGCATACGAGCCCCTATACAAAGACTCCCAAACAACTCTTCTCTCTGCTGTATTGTTGTTGTTGAACTTGAAGGTTATGAATGGTTTATCCAACATAACAATGTCACGTATGTTAAGGTATGTCATATATGTCTTTATAGTTAACAAAGGGTGAATAATGTACCACTAATATTGTTTATATTAACAACTTATATTTTTTGCTGTAGATTGATAGGCGAGTTTTTGTTACCACCATCAAATATTCTACCTCGCTCATATCGAGAATTATCTACTATTATGAAAGATATTGGAATGGAGTATCAAGCAATACATGCTTGTCCCAATGATCATATTATATATTATAAAGAACATGAATTTGCAACACAATGCCCTGTATGTCATACGAGTAGATATCAAACAGATCAAATAACAAAAAAGGTGCCTCACAAGGTTCTTCGTTACATCCCCATTATTCCACGGATGCGACAATTATTCAGGTGTACTAGCTTGGCACAATTTATGGATTACCATGCACGCAATAGAAGTCGAGATGACATTATTCGAATCCCTGCGGATGGTTCGGCATTTATGCACATAGAGGAAAAGTGGCAACACTTCAAAGAAGAACCTCGTAATCTCAAGCTTTCATTGGCAGCGGATGGTGTCAATCCATTTGGAGAGATGAGATCTGTTTGCTCGGTGTGGCCTATTTTTGTTATCAACAATAACATTCCTCCGTGGATGTCAATAAAGAGGGAGCACATTATGTTGGCAATGATTGTTCCAGGTATTTTATCATTTGATAGTTATTAATTTACATGTACTTACAAATCTTACAGTAAAATGGTCACAATAATTATGTAATGTTACTGTTCATTCAAGTAGGTAAATATCAAGTTAAAGATATGAATGTATATATTGAGCCTCTTATTGACGAGTTGGTGGAGTTATGGAACGGTGTCACTATGTATGACGTGTCTAGACCAATAGGACAAAGACAATTTCAATTCCATGCAATACTTGTATGGACAATACATGATGCCCCAGGGCTAACACATTTTTGTGGTATGTTATAGTGAATTCAAGTTGCGCATGATAATTCTAATTATAAAAATCAACATATTTAATAATCCAATTATATCATTATCTTGTAGGTCTTCAAACAAAGGGAAAATTTGCATGTCCAGTTTGTGGTCCAAAGATGAAATATCGTCATTCAAAAAGTTTAGGAAAGCATGTGTTTGATGAGTACAGACACTTCCTCCACAGGAATCATAAGTATCGAAGTATGGAAAAACATCTTTTCAATGGGAAAGAAGAGACTACATCAAAGCCACGAAGAATGACACCTCGCCTATGGAAGTTGGAATATAATAGAATTAATCGTCGAGGTAATATCGTTCCACTTAATGGTTTATGTTTGTAATTTATATATTTCTATTGTGATTTTTGTTTACTAATTATGTAATTGATGATCGTGAAGGTCATCAAGGCACTACTGACAACCTTCCAAAGGGACTAAAAAGCTATCCCAGACAATTTAGTAGGTTTCCCTACTACGAGGACCTACAAATTGTGCATTTGTTTGATCTTATGCATGTTGGAAAGAATATAACAGAGACATTGTGGAAAATACTGGATGGAAGGCGTGACAAAGAAAAAATTGTCAAAATTTGTAATGACATTCATGAATCCAATCATGCACTGAAGAATTTCATTCACTCAAATAGCAATAGAGATCAGATTAATATAAGTGCCCTTCCTTGGTTATTAACGGAGCAGCAAAGTGATGCCATAAAAGAAGTCATACGAAAAATTCGATTTCCCACAGGATTTGCTGGGAACATAAGCAATCTCATATCAAAGAAAAGTGAATTTGGGCCAGGGCTCAAAATGCATGATTGACATACTTTCATCAAGGTAAGTTATGTTCTTCTGTATTTACAATATATTCATAAACTACGTGTACTATTCATTATGTTATGTTAGAAAATAATGAAATGATTGGTTTATAATTATTGCAATACGTGCTACCTCTATCTCTCCCAGAGCACTTCAACAATAACATCAAACAAGTGATATATGATCTTGGAAAATACATGAGGTAAGCAGTAATATCTGTTCAATTTGTTGTATATATTTATTATATTCGCGATTTTTTTTTCTTGCTATGTAATCTATTGTATATTATTTTGTAAAGTCTCGTATTTATATATTTTTTGTGACTTGAATCTCTTAATGTAGGTGGTTGTCATCTAAAGAAATCCATAAAGAAGATATAAACTATTGGAAGAGAAGAATTCCTCATTTACTGTGTGAAATGCAAAAGTGTCTACCTCCAACTTTTTTCAATGCACAAGAACACTACCTCATACACCAAGTTGAGGAGATTGAATTGTGTGGACCTGCACACACTAGGTCAATGTGGATGGTTGAGAGGCACTTGAAATCTTTGAAGGCTTTGGTTCGACAAAGAGCACATCCTGAGGGTTCTATGGTAGAGGGATACATGGTATACCAGACTATGGTGTACATTACTGAATATCTTCCTAAGTTTGCTTCAAATATCCATGTAGATCGCATTTGGGATCTCGACCCTTTTAAAAAATTCAAAGGGGAGTACTTGATGGGGAAAGGTAGATTGAGGAAAGTGACAGGTAATAAATTATAAGATGTTATTGTAATAAATTATTTCTTAATCTTCAAAACAAATCGGTTGTAAGTCGTCTATTTTTTTTTTGTACAGTTGCTCGAGAGTGGGATGCACTACATTTGTATATTGCAAACAATCTTGATTGGATGATGGTATGGATTGAACGATGTCAACATTCTGGTCACACATTAACATGGGAAGGTGTATCTTCATTGGTTAAAGAAGCTCATCGTAATGGATATTCTAATGTTACGCAAAGGGAAATAGATTTAGCATATGGTTTAAGAGATTTCCAGGTACGTACAAAATTATTAATCACCCGTATGTTTATCAACTCACGATATAATAATTTTGACATGTTTCACATATTATTACAGGTTAAACACCACAAGGGTATGTTCTGTAATGGTCAAAAATTTCGCGTCAAAGTGTTGGATGACACGAAGAAAACTTGTGATTCTAGAATAACTGCAGTCTTTCAAGTGACTAATATTTCATCTAGAAATGACTTAGATCCTCAAGAGTCTAAAAATCAATACTATGGCATTTTGGATGATATACTTGAGTGTGACTTTAGTTCCTTCAAATTAGTACTCTTCGTTGTCAAATGGTACAGGCTACGACTTAATCCAAATGATCCTAATAGAACTGTTATTGAACATGATAATGGATTTACAATGGTTAATACAAGGTCGTTTGAGCCAGTTGGGGATGAGCCCTATGTTCTTCCAAGCCAATGTGAGCAGGTATTTTACTCAGAGGTTTCACATAAACTGGGTTGGTCATTTGTTGTTAGACATGAACCGAGAGGAAGGCCGATAAAGTATAATGCGATGGAAGAAGAAGATACCGAAGAAGTAGAAGATGATGTAGATGATGATCACGATCGACAATTATTGGATGATGTTCCTGAGACAAATTTTCATGAAGAAGAAGAAGATGATGATGATGATGATGATGCTACTGATGATGATGATGAAGATGATGTTGATGTTGATGATGATGATGTTGATGATGACGACAATGACGACAACGATGACGATGACGACGATGATGATGACGACGATGACGAGGATGATGATGATGATGATGATGATGATGATGATGAGGATGATGATGATGAAATTTAAAGGTATGCCATCAATCCTTAATGTATTTAATATTCATTTCTTGATAGAAATATATTTGCCTTAAATGGTTACATAGTTTATTCATTATCTATTTAAAAGCTACAAGTTTCAACTACAAATAGAATACTGCTAATCTAAATTAATTAAATAAAACTATTTAAAACACATATTAATGTGAGCCTGATTTAAGTGTTATAATGTGTACGTTTTAATGTTTTTAATTTTTATGTGATGCTTATGATGGATGTGATTATGATTATGATGTGATTATGCTCACGATAATTGAATTACATTTGCAGGAAATTGAACCCCTTTCAAGAGCATCCCGCACAGTCTCATGGATCGACAGGTATAAGTCAATACACCTTATAGAAAGTCTATTTAATACACTTATCAATAGTAAGATTGATGTCTTCTAAGATCTCTCCCATTTGCAGGTACCAGCAAATAGGTATTTGTCAGAAGTGTCTTCCTCGAGTGAGGGAAATATAGGAATAGAAGAGGAAAGTGAGACATGCAGTTTATCTAGAATAGGGAGATTAACTAGAGGTCAAAGGACTAGAAGGAAATTCAATAAACACATGAAATTTTTCCTTGCTCAAGGGGGGTCATGTTCTTATGATGATGAGATGAAAGGCGACATCGAGGTGCCCTTGAGGTACCAACATCTACAGAAACATTGGGTACCCAAGGAACTTCCTCCAATAAACACTGATTTTTGTGTTAATGAGAGGATATATCGCATAGCACCATCATCATTACATGGTTTGGGCCTATTTTCTATGGATGGCATAAAGGTGTCTTACAACAAAGTTTCTGAATTGATGGAGTATGTTGGACCATGTTACGATTACAAAAGTTGGATGCATATTGTTCAATATAAAAAAAGTATGCGTAGGTATGCACTCTCGGCAAATTATATACAATAGCAAGACAATAATCAAAGTAAAAGTGTGGCTATATACATTGATGTAAGGCCAAAAGAAACAGGGAATATTGCAGGTTTTATAAATAGTACACGACCTGGGTCAACTATAAAGCAACCCAATTGCATATTTGAGGCGCGCAAGGGAAATCGTGTATTCATCTGTGCGATAAAATCAATACATGCAGGGGAAGAGCTTCTTATTGATTACAATTTTAACCGCATAGATACAAACGAGGCTACTATCATGGGGGTGGTACATACTATTAAACCAACTTCTAATCAATGACTCCAACATACCATTTAGTTATTAAATTTTTGGCTAACATTTTTATACTTGATCTTTGACACAGGGGCACAATATGGAGCAACCGCCCGAAGGTGATGGTGATGATATTCCTAGCTCATCTACACATGAGCAGGTAAAACTCATTGTAATTGTGCAAACTAGATAGAAGCAAAATGTTATTTTTTTTAATGTTATTTTCTTCATTGTTTTGGAGTAATTTTGATAATACTAATACTATTGTTGTCACAGAGGGCCGGTGGTTGGAGAGAGGGAAAGCAACCTGCAGTCCCTCAGGAGTCCCCCCTTGTGGACCCTTTTTTTATTGATTTAGCAGAGACCGATGACCCGATCAGTTCCATTAAAAAGCTGCTAAAGAAAATTGGGAAAGAACTTCTACGTTTGGTATCCATACATCCTCAGGCTCAGGAAATAAAAGACAGGGCAGCTGAGTTGTTGCGCACTTCTGAAAACTTTAAAGTAAGTATTAATGAAATTTTTAATTATTACAAGAGTTCAATAATGGTTTTTATGTTATGCTCTTTTATGACATTAATTAAAATATGGATGCATTGTCTTTACAGAGTTATTTGCGTAATTTTGAACCCCATTCCCATGATGAGGCCGGTATTGCAAGTGGTTCAGGTAGATCACATGTTCCTTTCCCCACTTGTGTTTTCCACTGAATATATATAGGAATGATCATAATCATTGACAATACATGCTCGAACAATCTTTTTTTTTAATGCTCTAACAATCTTGTCCATGCTAGTCCATGCGTTCTATATTTATGCATGCTCTAACAATTTTATTCTTTAGCTCCTTTCCATGATGATATGACAACGCCGCCTCCATCCAGGACAGCCACAAATGTCTTGCCGACTGCCATGTCAACAACACACAGCCTAAATGCACCAACTGTTGCACCATCTACTAGTACACAAATCCCTCTTTTTCTCTCTTTTGTTATGTGTTTAAGTGTTATGTGTTTACGATGTAGATCCCTTGATTATGTTTGTGCCATGGGTGCTCTGCACCAATTTATTTCCCTTGAAGTATTATTTCTTGGAGGCATTTGATAATGGTTTTCATTTTTTGCAATAGGAGATGCAACAAGTCCCGATGCAACATCATTTCCTGGATGTTCCCGTGTTCCTAGTACGGGAACGGTGAAGGATTGCGTATTGATCATCAGCGATGATGAAGGCATTCCCTTAAAAGTAGCCAAAGTTCCAAGTACTTTAAAGTTATTATTATTCTATAGTGATATAATAGTAATTTAGTTTTTGATCACTCTTCATCGACTAATGATCCCATGATTATTTTGTAGGGAATGATATTTTTTGGCGAAAACTTGGTGACGAGTGTTTGCGGATATTCGGGCCCACCATACGTACATGGTGGAACATCATATCCTAACTAAAACCCCAAACCACTATTTTGATTTCATATCATTGCTAGAATAGTTTTCCTTTTCATCAATTTCTTGAACTATATTAAAGGTAGCTTCTCTTCATTTATGAGTCTAACATGTTTTTTTTTACTTAAAAGGTGGAATAACCAAGATAAAAAGTTGAAGGATGATCTTGTACATAGTATGACCCAGCTTTTTGGACCTCGTGCATTCGAGAGAAACAAGCTCCTTGAAAGAGTTGGTTTATGTTTGAAGTATATTAGGGACCAGTACAGGAAATATTTAGAGGTTAACCCAAGGCACGAGTGTCCGCCCTGTGTTCTTGAGGCTGAGTGGCAGGCTTTGATTTTGGATGGAAAGTATAAAGCCGACATGAAAAAAGGAATTACGCCAGTAGAGAGTAGAGCAAGGTATGTGATACTTTTGAGAATGTAATTATGTACTAATTAACCTCTAAATTTTTCCTGTACTAGTCTCTAACATATTTCAAACTTTTCATAGATTTCCTGACACATCAAAGGCAACAAAGGCAAGATTAGAAAAGCACGGGACACACAAGCTAGGCTCTGGTGGTTTTTCCAAACTTCAAGCACGAGTTGTAAGTATTAGTAAATGAAAACTTGTATCAATTTTTTTATATATTGCAAGGAAATTTTTTTTGATCAAACAATGCAAGTAAAATTCACCATACCAAGCAAAAATGTAGGGGTCAGAGTTCAATAGATGCCTCACAGAAGAGGACAAGAGAATTGGCTTCCAACAAGGCTATAGAGCCGTGGCTGAACGGCTACGAGCTGAAATCAGTGTGCAAGGTTCAAATAATGATGCATCTGAGCCACAGGTAAATAAGCTAAATGAAATTTATTTCAAATTGAATACTTTACCAATTAGTCTATTTGATGTTAAGTTCTAATATAAAGTGAGTATATCTGTTTTAAGAAAGCAATGATAACAATGTGTAGGATATTGGAATGCAGCCTGACAATCCTTCTACACAATCTATGCATAATGAAGGTTCGCATGATGTGCATCCTAGTGGTGGAGGTATACATTTGCTATTAAAATTTTTATATGTAATTACAATTGGTGTTTGGATTAATGTAACATTTTGTATAGCAACTGTAGAGGATCGAGGGGTCGGTGCTCATGAGCATGTTGAGGTTGAGTCTAGACAAAATGATGTGGCCAGATCAGGTAATTAAAGAGCGCCACAGTTATGTTCTTTAAAATAATTAAATACTTGTAACAATTATAATTAAATATTTTAAATTTAACTCTTTTATTTGTTATTGTAGAGGACCCCCCTTTCCAGCAGCATAGGAATTTGAGATCATCAAGAACAGAGAACAAAACAACTGATGAGGGGGGTATTGATGATAACACTGATGCTCCTCTTAGAGCTTACATAGAAAAAAAAATTAGAAAGAGAAAAAAGAAATGATTGTCATCTAAATACCTTAATTGATAATGACTGAATTTTATGTCTCAATGAATTTAATTATGTGCTAATGAATGTTCATGAATTATGTGTTTATTTTCATATTGATGAATGTTGCATGTTAACGAATCTAATGTGTTAATGAATGTTATCATGTGATATTGATTGAATGTTACATTTTATTAATAATTGAAAGAATGAATGAATGTTAGATGTTAACGGGGAATGTAGAGTGATGTTAGGGGGAGGGGGGTGGGGCCAAATGAGCTTCCACCTTCACGTGGTTGGCCCTGTTTAGTAGAGAATATTAAACTATATTCTCGAAACAAAGTGAAGCTCAATAAGATACTAAATGAGTCAAAATGGTTATCAAGGTCCTCTATCCATAAGATACTTGTAGTCAAAATGGTTATTAATAAGATACTTGTAGTCAAAATGGTTATCTAGGTCCTCTATCCATTCCATAAGTTCTTCACCATTCAAACTTCCTCCATAACAAGGAATGTGCTCTAGGTTAGTCATGAAGCCTAGCATGGACTCTCTGTCAGATAGAGCCACTATTTCAGAGCCTTTTCTGTGCATTTCCTTCAAGCACTGTACAGTGTATGGATGTGAAAGGGAGGGCAGACCAGTGTGGAAGTTAGAGTATTTATATCTTATGCTTTGAGAGTTTATTTGGTAGATTCAAGACACCTTATATCAAAGTTATTCCTTTTTCTTATCTGTTGTTCTGTCAAACCCTCATTTTTTGGGTTATTGCATTCAAATGGCCTTAACTTGCAAATAAACCATAGGATATCCTCTGTTCTTTGTAAAATGCAAGTTAAGGGGGTTTATTTTCATATTTTAAAAGCTTTGGAACAGGATACTAAGCCAGAGAATTTCGAGAGCAAGCCCTAGGTCAAGAATCTCAATGTTCTTGACTAGGAGTTGATGGATTATGCAAGATCAGAGGGTAGCGGCAAGTAAAGGACCTCAAACCTTGTTGAATCTAGATCTTTAGAGCATGGTGGACATCTTCAAACTCTGATCTTGGTTTCATGCACCCATTTTCAATGCCTTGTTTTGGAACCCACACCCAAAGGCATGCATTAGGTCTGCAGACTCAATAAGGACATTGATATGCTGGAGTGGAGTCAGGGTCTGGGAGTTGGAGGATTGTTAGAACATCAAAAAGGGTACTCAAAAAACATATAAGTTCATAAGGTCCTTTGTCAAATTGAAGAGTTATTGCTGCAGAACAGGTTTTGGAGACCTACTAGAGTCACTAGGTCTATTTGTGATTTTGATGTCTTGGGTTGTTTGGAACACAACCAATGCATGATTCTGCATGTTTTAGGGAATCTTAAGAGTTTTCAAATGTTTGATTGGGTTGGCAAAGCCTAGGATCAATAAAGTCTCTTTTGGTAGAAAATCAGGGAACTTGTCCCTAAAAGGAAATTTGGTCTTGGTTGGGATTGAGTCAATAAGGTGTTAGAAGTATCTTGAAACCTTTGAAGTCCCTCTAGTACAGAGATTTTAAACTGGTCTGATAGAATCAGAGGCTAAATTGCTTAGGTGTAACATTTTGGTGTCTTGAAGTGGGTTGGGGCTTAAGACCAAGTTTCTTGCTGACCACTCTGCATCATATTATCTTGCATGAAATTAGTCATTCTGTATACACTGGTCTAGTGTTGTCAATAGACCCAAATAGTTCAAAGATACTCAAACCAATCAGATGTTTTATGGGGTGCATTTTTGTGTTAGGTAGAAAGGATTCTTCATACAGGTGAAAGTCTCGAACCTTTCCCCACTCCCAAAAAAATATCACTTGTACTGTTATGAGCAGTCATGAGGACTAGACAGATACATTATAATATATGTAATTGCCACTTGAATGTATTGCTATTCAACCACATTTATGGGCCCGTTTGGACCACGGCACACAGTAGCATCTATAGAGAAGAATATCCCAGGTGTAACAAGCTCTAAGAATATACCAATAGTTCTAAGAAGTTCCCTAGCACACAGTAGCATCTACAGAGAAGAATATACAACATGAGGGCAGTCACTGTAAAGACAACATGATAATGTACACTCATTGTATGTGTACATTATCATGTTGTCTTTACAGTGACTGTCCTCATTCAAGTGGCAATTACACAAGGGACAGTCTCTGTGAGATGTCCTCATTTGTGACAAGGACAGTCACACATGAGGACATCTCACAGTCACTGTCCCTTGTGTAATTTCCACTTGAATGTATTGTTATTCAACCACATTTATGGGCCCGTTTGGACCACGACACACAGTAGCATCTACAGAGAAGAAGTTTGGTATGCAATGGTCTTGAAACCTCCTGAGAAATTCTTGGTATGCATTTGTGTGGTGCAAAAGCTTCGTTGAAAGAGAAAAAGAAGAAAAGAATAGAAATGATTTTTTTTCTTTTTATGTCATATACTGTAACTAGCTACTTATAACTTGCAAAAATTATTATAACCATTTGAAATTGAAACTTAGTTTAATGTGAAACTGAGAACTGCTTTATTAGAGCTTTCTGTGATTTAGATTCAGACATCAAGAACATTGTTTGCCTAATATTGTGATTAATGTTTATTTATTAATATCTCATACTGACAAACAATTGATAATTGTAGGGAAAACGTCATTGGGGCTCTTTGAGGATCCACCAGAAGCCAAGGAGAAAATGTATTCAAATGCTAAAGATGGTGTAACAGTCCTTACAGCTGTTGAACCTTGCTGTGTAGATCATCTCCGATTCTCCAAGTTCAACAGTACTGTGGTATTCCTTTGGATACTTCTAATGGTAAATTTCAGACATCAAGTTCTTTTCATATGAAACTACTACATTTGTAATCTGTAGTTTTAAACTTTTAGTTTATAAATGTTCATCAGCTTTAGTTCATATGCTGCCATATCAAGTATGATTAATGAAGTTACCTTTATCACAGGATGAAAGTGAGCAATCAGCATACTGGTACGGAGCTGGCAGCATTGATACGGTGACTAGGGCATCGTTTAATGGTGGTATTGTGTTTTCTCATGTTTAGGGCATCGGCCTTTTGAAGCATTGCCTTCATCTTTCTTAAGTCTGAGTTTTAAGTTTGTTTATCTCTCTTGGCGCTGTTGAAAATACAAATGACAACGTTCTTGTTTGTTTTGCCCTTATATCCCGATGTGATTTCGCGGAGGGTTACGGCGCTGTTGAAAACACAAATGAGAACACAAATCCCTTGTGTAATTGCCACTTGAAGGAGGACAGTCACTGTAAAGACAACATGATAATGTACACTTACAGTGAGTGTGCATTATCATGTTGTCTTTAGAGTGACTATCCTCATTTGTTGAAGAAGAAAAGCATTAATGTGGCTGAATAGCAATACATTCAAGTGGCAATCACACAAGGGACAGTCACTGTGAGATGTCCTCATTTGTGACTGTCCTTACAGTGAGTGTACATTATCATGTTGTCTTTAGAGTGACTGTCCTCATTTGTTGAAGAAGAAAAGCATTAATGTGGTTCAATAACAATACATTCAAGTGGCAATTACACAAGGGACAATCGATCACTGTGAGATGTCCTCATGTGTGACTATCCTTGTCACAAATGAGGACATCTCACAATGACTGTCCCTTCTGTAATTGCCACTTGAATGAGGACAGTCACTGTAAAGACAACATGATAATGTACACATACAATTAGTGTACATTATCATGTTGTCTTTACAGTGGCTGCCCTCATGTTGTATATTCTTCTCTTTAGATGCTACTATGTGCTAGGGAACTTCTTAGAACTGTTGGTATATTCTTACAACTTGTTACACCTGGGATATTCTTCTCTGTAGATGCTATTGTGTGCCATGGTCCAAACAGGCGCATAAATGTGGTTGAATAGCAATACATTCAAGTGGCAATTACACAAGGGACAGTCACTATGAGATGTCCTCATGTGTGACTATCCTTGTCACAAATGAGGACATCTCACAGTGACTGTCCCTTGTGTAATTGCCACTTGAAGGAAAAAAGCATTAATGTGGTTCAATAGCAATGTATTCAAGCGGCAATTACACAAGGGATAATCACTCTGAGATTTACTCATTTGTGACTATCCTTACAGTGAGTGTACATTATCATGTTGTCTTTACAGTGACTGTCCTCATTTGTTGAAGGAAAAAAGCATTAATGTGGTTCAATAGTGATGCAGAGTAGTCAGCAAGAAACTTGGATCTATGTCCCAACCCACTTCAAGACACCAAAATGACTCAACCAATCAATTAGGCTCTGATTTCTATAGGTTAATGTTTAAACTCTGCAAAGTAATGAATTTGAAGGTTTCAAGGATCACACAACAACTTATGGACTCAATCCCATTCAATAACAAATTTCCTTTTAGGGACAAGTTCCCTGATTTTCTATCAAAAGAGACTTTTAAGGTTCTAGATCTTACTTCCTACAGAAAAACTTAGAAACCCCTTAGATATCATCTAAATAACAAGAATCATGCATTGGTTGTGATCTAAACAACCCAAGACATCAAAATAACAAACTGACCTAGTGACCCTAGTAGGTCTCCCAAACCTGCTCTGCAGCCATAACTCTGCAACTTGCCAAAGGACTCTAAGAAGTTATATGTTTTCTGAGTACCCTTTTTGGATTTCTAACAAACCACCAACTCATCCCAGACCCTAACTCCACTCCAGCATATCAATGTCTTCATTGAGTCCGCAGACCTAATGCATGCTTTTAGGTGTGGGTTCCAAAACAAAGCATTGAAAATGGGTGTATGAAACCAAGATCAGAGTTTTGGAGTGTTCTCCTGATCTAGATAAACAAGAATGCACAAGTTTTCAAGTCCTCAATACGATGCAAGCTTTTGATTTTATTCTGATTACCATCTTCCCAGCCAAAAACATGGTAGTTTTTGATCTAGGGCTCGCTCTCAACAAATGCAGATGCAACCCCCTACCTCAGGGCTTTTAGAATATACAAATATACATCCTTAACTCTCATTCCACCAAGGAAGAAGGAATTCCAATGGTTGAAACGTGAGTTAAGGTCTTTACATCAGTCAAACCCTGAAAATGAGGGTTTGTAAACAATGCACAGAAAATTTGAAATAACTTAGATATAAAACAAAGAGAATCAATCAAACCAACTTCCAAAGCATCAGATGTCACTATTACAACTTCTAGGCAAATTTTATCATCCAACCACCATCCGTACAGCCATACAGAGTTCATTTTTCACCAGAAATGCACTAAAACAGGGTTATTTTTATTTTTTATGAAAGCAAAATGATTACAATACTGGTTCTCTGTCTGTCTTCGACCATTTGAAGCCTAAAATAGGCTCTCCAAATGTTGGTTCAACCATCTAGGTGGTTAGAATAGTTTATCCAACAAATGTCAACTTTGCTAAGCAACTTTTAAAGTTGCATTACAACTTTGCAAACAACTTTGCCGAGAAGGTTAAAAATGTGTTGTGAAACTTTAGGAACCTTATTAAAGTTATTTTGGACCTTCAAACTTCTTAACAACATCTAAAAGACACCTAATAAACACTTACTATGCTCATTTCATCCAAGGACTCAAAAGATGCCCAAGGTTTATAAGTCACCAAGGGGTCTTGTGTCCAACAAGTGGATGTTTATAAGGAGATAAAATCAATCCTTAATATTTATTACAAACCAAGAAAACATCTAAAACTCCTATTCTAATTTATTGTCATTCAAAAAGACTCTGATTTGTCATTCAAAAAGACTCTGATTTGTCAATCAAAAGGACCTTTCACCAGTCAATCCTTCAAAGCTCCAAGGTGAAAATCTTATGTTCCAATTGATAGGATTTGACTCCTTGGCTTCATGGCAACTTCCTTCAATCATGGTGTCTTTGGCTTGCATTAGGGATGCCCCTGCATCAAATAGCAATGCATTCAAGTGGCAATTACACAAGGGACAGTACATGCCCATTAAAGTTGGTGTTTTGTTATCCAGCATGACAATGGAGACAACATACTCTGTGTCAATTTTACTGATCAAATTTCCCTCCGCCAGGAAAAGCAACAATCTGGGTATGATAAGGTGAAATTTTGTAGTCCTTTTGGGTATGATAACAGTTCCAGTTTCCAATAAGATGGTTCATTTTTATAATCTAGCTTCAATTTCTCTTGTGAAAATATTTTTTTCATTTTATGGGTGGTAAAATATAATTATTATGCTAGAGGTGTGTACTTATGGATGATAATGAAACAAAATGATAAGATTTAAGACTCTTGTTTTTTTTTAAAATAGCAATTTAAGTTTCCTTCTATTATAAATTACTGTTTTTCTATTTTTTAATGTATCTTTCCAGATCTTTTATATCAATTTTATTTATGAAATATAAATATATTAATAATGTTTTAGTGTTTTTAGGATTAGTTTATATCAATTCTATGTATCATCATTCGTCATTCAATTATCAGTATTATTAATTTAGACTTTGCAATTGTAGAACTACTCGAATATGGGTTGGATGGATACTCAAGCAGGGGAACCCTCCTCAAATATCTCAAGCAGTGAACTTGGAAAAATGTGTCCTGAAGGAACCCTTTCCATCAGAGAGATAAAAGTACAAACAAGTAAAAGAAGCAGGCTCTGCAAATATGTTTTTGAGAAGAAAAATGATAGATTATTCGAGTATGGTTCATGAGGTATATCTAAAAAGACATTTTTTTCTTATTATAATAAAAGAGGAAGTTGTGAATGTCAAAGTTGAGTGAAACAAAAATTATTTTCATCAAATTTTGTTAGGCTTGCTTTTGGGAATAGTTTCTTACAATATTGCTATTAAGATTTTTATTGTGTAGTTTTTAGATTAGGTTTATAAAATTATATTTCATGAGTAGTGATTCATATTAATCAATTAACGATACTTTTGGAAGGTATTTTCAATGTGTCAAATTTTGATATTTTTACAAGAATTAGATTGTGTAATTTTTTTAATTAAATTCATTGACTCATATTTCATAAATAATAGTTCTCATGAATCCATCTCTTATAAGATTGAATAGTCTATTTAGGAAGTATTTCTGATAGTATGTCAAATTATGATATTACTATTACCATTAGATTGCATGGCTTTGAAGTCAACCTCGTTGACCCATATTCTTCTCTGTAGATGCTACTATGTGCTAGGGAACTTCTTAGAACTGTTGGTATATTCTTACAACTTGTTACACCTGGGATATTCTTCTCTGTAGATGCTACTATGTGCCGCGGTCCAAACGGGCCCATAAATGTGGTTGAATAGCAATACATTCAAGTGGCAATTACACAAGGGACAGTCACTGTGAGATGTCCTCATGTGTGACTGTCCTTGTCACAAATGAGGACATCTCACAGTGACTGTCCCTTGTGTAATTTCCACTTGAATTGTCCTCACTGTAAAGACAACATGATAATGTACACATACAATGAGTGTACATTATCATGTTGTCTTTACAGTGGCTGCCCTCATGTTGTATATTCTTCTCTGTAGATACTACTATGTGCTAGGGAACTTCTTAGAACTGTTGGTATATTCTTACAACTTGTTACACCTGGGATATTCTTCTCTGTAGATGCTACTGTGTGTTGTGGTCCAAACGGGCCCATAAATGTGGTTGAATAGCAATACATTCAAGTGGCAATTACACAAGGGACAGTCACTGTGAGATGTCCTCATGTGTGACTGTCCTTGTCACAAATGAGGACATCTCACAGTGACTGTCCCTTGTGTAATTGCCACTTGAATGAGGACAGTCACTGTAAAGACAACATGATAATGTACACAAGTACCGTGAAGGTAGTTGCAAGTTAGGGCTGTTTCATTGCATACCCGAAACAATGAAGATGTTGCGGTCCACAAAATGTTTGTGCTTGAAAGATGAACAAATAAAATTAAACTTCTAAATAACCAAAGCCGCTAACAATAAATTCAACACAGATATGTCCTCATTTTTGGGTATTTTAGCTCTGTAACAGCTGAATACCAGATTACATAATAATGACAAAAGAAAAATAAACCCAACGTACTCAAAAATTGTAGCTGTGATTTCGCGGAGGGAATCTCTCTCGGCACTGTTGAAAATACAAATGACAACGTTTCTCTACATTATCATGTTGCCTTTACAGTGACTGTCCCTTGTGTAATTGCCACTTGAAGGAGGACAGTCACTGTAAAGACAACATGATAATGTACACTTACAGCCCGTGTACATTATCATGTTGTCTTTAGAGTGACTATCCTCATTTGTTGAAGAAGAAAAGCATTAATGTGGCTGAATAGCAATACATTCAAGTGGCAATTACACAAGGGACAGTCACTGTGAGATGTCCTCATTTGTGACTATCCTTACAGTGATTGTACATTATCATGTTGTCTTTATAGTGACTGTCCTCATTTGTTGAAGGAAAAAAGCATTAATGTGGTTCATTAGCAATGTATTCAAGCGGCAATTACACAAGGGATAGTCACTCTGAGATTTCCTCATTTGTGACTATCCTTACAGTGAGTGTACATTATCATGTTGTCTTTACAGTGACTGTCCTCATTTGTTGAAGAAAAAAAGCATTAATGTGGTTCAATAGCAATGCATTCAAGTGGCAATTACACAAGGGACAGTACATGCCCATTAAAGTTGGTGTTTTGTTATCCAGCATGACAATGGAGACAGCATACTCTGTGTCAATTTTACTGATCAAATTTCCCTCCGCCAAGCAAAGCAACAATCTGGGTATGATAAGGTAAAGTTTTTGCAACAATTTCTTGCTGCTGCTAAGGTTACCATTGTTTATGGTTTCTATTATATAGTTCTATCTATATTGCTATCTGGCCTTTTGTTTAGGATTAAGTAGACGAGGGAAAATATTTCTTTTGTGGATTGTAAACAAAACATTGAATTATTTCAGAGAACAGATCTAAATCTATAAGATGCTACGATGGAGCACATGACCATGTACTTGTGAATATTAGGATCCATGTTAATCAAATGACTGCTTTATGTAAATTACTTTTGAGTAAGTAAAAGGCAATATAATTTTTCGAAGTGTGCAAGGATTTTTATGATATACAGGTGTACGAAGAAATGAATCTGTGTTGTTTTGTATCAATATCAAACATCTCTGATATATTTTCATGTTTTTATAATCTATTTTGCAGATGAAAACTGTCCAACAGATAAAGATTGGGAACTTCTCCCAGCATCTGTACCTGCATCTCTCTTATATACTACAAGTTGCTTGCCATCAAAAATTGCATTTCCCTCACGTGACATTGATGGTGAAGTGTTCTTTTCAGAACCATCATCTGTGGTTACCAATGCTCCTATTTTAGGCAATAAGTTTGTTGAATTCCATGAGCCATTAGTCAAGTTTCTTCTACGAGCTTCTGATGCCTCAAAATCTAAGCAGCGCCTACGCATGCCTCGTTGTGGTTGATTATCATTCTGTACGTGAATTATAATGAGTAATCAGTTTTGGGCCTTGGAATCTTGTATGTAACATGCACAGGCATTTCATGGCTAAATGAATCTATTTTAAAAGCATCAACTTTTCTTACATGATGCTGGATACATAAGTAGAACAAGCATATATCAAATTGGAAGCAATCAGAACTCCACAATGACATATTATTTAGAGTACTCTTCAGTTTAAGTAATAATGCATATATTGACACTGTAAAGACAACATGATAATGTACACTCACTATAAAGACAACATGATAATGTACACTCACTGTAAGGACAGTCACAAATGAGGACATCTCACAGTGACTGTCCCTAGTGTAATTTCCACTTGAATGTATTTCTATTCAGCCACATTAATGCTTTTCTTCTTCAACAAATGAGGATAGTCACTGTAAAGACAACATGATAATGTACACTCACTGTGAGTGTACATTATCATGTTGTCTTTACAGTGACTATCCTCATTTGTTGAAGAAGAAAAGCATTAATGTGGCTGAATAGCAATACATTCAAGTGGCAATTACACTAGGGACAGTCACTGTGAGATGTCCTCATTTGTGACTGTCCTTACAGTGAGTGTACATTATCATGTTGTCTTTACAGTGGCTGTCCTCATTTGTTGAAAGAAAAAAGCATTAATGTGGTTCATTAGCAATGTATTAAATAATTTATTTTTTTAAATCCACCCACGGGCGTCACCATTGCGACGGGAGCCCGTCGTAATGCGATGCAGGCGCCCGTCGTAATGCGATGCAGGCACCCATCGCAATTGCTTGGGAGGACCGTCGCAATTGTGACGGCCCTCCGAAGCCATGCGACGGGGGGGCGACGCCCATGCCGCTAACAAATCTTAGCGACATTGTGACGGGAGGGTGCCGCAATTGCGACGGCTACCCATAGACGTCGCAATTTGCGACTAAAAAATAGCGACGTCTATGGGTGTTGCTATTGCGACACATAGCTGTCGCAATTGAGACACATAGCCATCGCAAAATGCCCCCAAATGTATTAGTGGTCGTTTGAACTGAGGAACACTTTGAGTTCTCACATTGATCGAGAATGTGTTGCCGATTTTAAACGAACTTGAATCTATGAAAACCGAGATAGGATTTTGTATATCTTGGAAACACGATCCTGTAGCACCTGATAGATCGATGCTACCTCACATGAGCTCTGAGATATGACCTTGAAAAAATCATTGATTTCATGCTTAAGTGACCTTGAGGGACACTTCGGCCCGAAGTCATCGGCAACAATCGAACGACCATGTCTGGTGAATGAGGTTGCCACTGGCGTTTACCTAGCCATTCAGAGCTATTGGAATAAATGGTTCCATGCTATGACCGACAGTTGGAAAGATATGCAACGTTGGCCGTTTGAACTAAGGAACACTTTGAGTTATGACATCGACCAAGATTGTGTTGACGAATTTAAACAAACTTGAATCTCTAAAAATTGAGATAGACTATTGTAGGCCTCAGCAACATGATCCCATAGCACCTAACGGGTTGATGCTACCTTGCACGAGCTTTGAGATATGACCCCGCAAATATCATTGATTTCATGCTTAAGAGACCTTGAGGGACACTTTGGCTCAGAGTCATCGGCAGCAATCAAACGACCGTGTGTGGTGAATGAGGTTTCCACTAGCGTTTACCTAGCCATTTGGGGCTATTGGAACATACAGTATGATGCTACGACTGACGTTTGGAAAGATATGCAATGTTGGCTGTTTGAACTGAGGAACACTTTGAGTTCCAACATCGACTGAGAATGTGTTGCCAAATTTAAACAAATTTGAATCTCTGAAAACCAAGATAGGCTTTTGTAAGCCCCGACAACAAAGTCTCGTAGCACCTAACGGATCGATGCTACCTCACACGAGCTTTGAGATATGACCCCGCAAAGATCACTAATTTTATGTTTAAGTGACCTTGAGGGACACTTCAACTCGGAGTCATTGACGGTGATCGAACAACTGTGTGTGGTGAATGAGGTTGCCACTAGCATTTACTTGACCATTCAGAGCTGTTGGAATAGACAATTTCATGCTATGACTTTGGCTCACTGTTGGACCTTGAGGGACACTTCGGCTCAAAGTGCAGTCTAAGACCAATTAATTAAAATATTTACATAAAATGTGATTTGGATTAGTCTAAGATGTGAGGAATTTTCCTTGGTTGTTATTTAACTTTCTAGAGGAAATTACTGTAGTTCTTGATAGTGATTGGATTTGGGGTCACAGTCAGTGATTAGGAGAGCCCTATTTTGACACCAGTCATGTAGTACAAGCACTAGAATTGAGTTTTTGGCACGGGCTAGGAAATTTTTGTATATCAACATGTGATAGAGTTTGGGGATTTTTTAGTGTTTAAATACATCTGTGGGATGTATTTCAGAGTTCAGATATATGGGAAGAATGGTTGTGAAAAAGATATTTCGATGAGTTCTGATCACTTGAGGGACAAAAAATTATCTGTTGAGTTGAAAAGAAAATCAACAGAAGACATTGAAAATGAAGTGAAAATTATCTCTATTTAATGCAGAGGAAAGGGTAGTGGACCTTATTTACCAACTAAGTTTTCCAATTTGACTTAGAAACCCACACTTTTCCCAAAGGTGCACAATGGCTTTATAAGACTCCACCCAACCAAGACTCTTCACAATGCAAACTAATGATATATTTGAAGTGTTTGATGTATATAAGGATGGATTAAGTATTTTTTGAGGTTTCTAGACTTATCTCCCACTCAAAATAGCAAAAAGTCACTAAACAGTCCTAGAGGCCTAATTGCCTTGTCTAGTAGCCCTGTCCAGTGATAAAATGGACCATAAATTTGTACTTTCCCAAAGGATGAATTAAAAAAATGATATATTTGGATACTCTTTTTTCCCTACCAAAACATACTACAATATTACTATAGACTCTTTTGGACCATGTATGATTGTCCTCACTATGTGACCCCAAAATGCACTAAAATTGGGTGATTTTACAAAGCATCAGATAGCTACTTATATCCCCAAGACCCTAAACTTCCAAAAGTGTCTCAATATGTTATAAAACCTCTAAATCCAAGAGGAATTCAACCCATCAACTCGGGAACATCAAGAGCCCCAAATTAGCCCTCCTAAACCCTTGATTTGAGGGTTTCTTCAATCTCCCTCCTCCAAGCACTTCCTAAATTTCTTTATGATTGATTCACCATAAATATGCCAATATATTATCAACCAAATCATAAAACCACCATTCTATCAAGCCTAATCTTCTACTGCTACTCCCTAGCCATCATTTCCCTTAAGGAACATAGTGTTCCAACCAGTGATCACTCTAATTATTTAATCATATGCAAGTATGATCATTAGAAAACTATATTAAAATTTTATTAATCATCCGTCCATGGGTCCTAGGCCTTTGGGTCCATGGAAAGGGTATAGATTACAAAATGCTCTTCAAAACAAAGGAAACACTTAGCAAAAATAGTTTAATTCGCTATTGAAAAAACAATCATGTCTAAAAACCCTTCAAAACCTTTCAAACATATAGTGCACCTACCAAATGTATTACTTGATCTTCCAAACCTTTAATCTAATCAGATGTACATAGAAAAGATAAAGATCCTCAAAAGAAATAATGCATTTGTTGACACAGTCAAGCTTGCTACAACCAAAATGCAAAGAACAAGGAGTTTAATGTGAATCCAAATACATTCAATTGGTTAATGAATGTTTCATATTGATTTCTATTCCATCTTGCACTTTGAAAACAAAACTAAAGTAATAGATCCTAATGATAAACCATAGAACACAAGGATTGCAGATTAAACTTGTGATTTTATTGGAAATGTTGTTCTTGTCATACACTTCCATCCTATTAGGCTCGTACAATGGAATTATCTACAATATAAGAAATCAAATCTTAACTTCCCCAACCATACACAACCGGTTTGAGGGATTAGTTAAGTGATTTTAACAATAAAATCCCATTTCCCTCCTAAAGTCCTAACTAGTTGTAACTTTTAAATATTTGAATTTTTAAACCAAAAAAATGGCTTTATTATATAATTAACTCTTTCTAAATGATTCCTAATGCCTTTTATTTATCCCATGACCCATCCTAGACTCTTAAAACATAATTTAAGCTTGGACAATATTGGTCTATTTACAAACAAGATTTTGTAGTCCATTGAGGATATTATGGTGCAAGGGCACCTAAGAACACACAAGGGTCACCAGGAGGACCTAAGAAGGATAGAGTGAAGAACATGACCAAGGGTAATTTTATCTAATGTAACATTTCATGTAAATACATTTTATGTAATAAACAAGGCCTAAAATTATAAAGGCTTGAAAATGACAAAATGGATGTAATAGATAGTTGAATGGCTGTATTGGCATAATGGGTCTAGATGGTTTGAATTAGGTCTTAGAGTAATTTTTATGGTTTGGATAGGTCATTTGGATCATAAAAGAATAAAATCCAAAGTTAAGAGTTTTTAGGAGTTTATTTGATTAAGTTTGCAAATTTGAATATTTAAATTCAAAAGGTCACTTAAGATTAGGAGGGAAACTCTAAACATAAGTTTAGTTTGCTTTGTTAGCATATCCAACTTATTTGATTTGGTTTGGGAGGTTAAAGGGATTTTATTTAAGCCTTTAAAACTAAGAGAATGGTGGGAGAACAAATGGAAATCTATTTTTGTATGGGCTGGTTCAGATTTTGGCAATAAAAATCTGATTTCTTGCAAATTTGAGATTGTTTTGATGAGTATTTGATTTGATTTCATTCATGTGGTAGTGGAAGGATGTTTTAATTATTTTTTAGTAAATTTAAATCATTTTGTAGGGTTTTAACTTCTATTTGTTTTGACTGTCTTGTACAAGCACAGTTTGTGCATTGATTAAAGATGTAAATTCATTGATCCATCCCCTTTATGTATTTTTTGTCACTTGGGGATGGATCCAAACCTTTTAACTTAGTATTCTAACATTTTAAATGTAGGAAAGAAGAAGATTTCACAAGTTGAGAGTGATTGAAGGAGTTTGATGAGTTTGAAGGGTGCATAAGGGCCATGAAATTGGTGCAAGGGTACAACAATAGACGTTCTAGCCTTTGGAGAGGGGTATTTTATGCATGAATCCATCATAGGATGGTCAAATGATGGTGAATCAACTTTGGTTTAGTTTCTATGGTGCTGGAAGATGAGACATTGGGAGAGCCCTAGTTTCTAGGGACTTTTGGGACAAATTTGGGGCTTTTACATATAGAAGTGTCAAATATTCAAATTGATGGTAGAATCCTCTAATTAGAGTCATTTTAAGACACTGTTGAAAGTGGCAAGGTCTGGGAGTGAGTCCTTAATAGGGATGCTTTGTTAATTGAGCCTATTAGGCCTAGTTGGGAAACATGAATCAACAATTTTAAGGTGTGATGTTCCAAAACATAGTCTTTGTTTTGACATATGCTATGCAACTTGAAAAAGTTTATTCAAATACTTTGATCACCATTTGAAGAGATGATCAAAAATTTGGTCGATGGAACCAATTAGCAAGCTTAAACAAACATGAACCAAGAACTTGTTTGATATGGTGGATATGGAGTTGTTGAAGGAAACCTAAGGTGTGGAGTCTAGTGGACTAAGATATGATTTAATTTACCTCTGATAGGTCTAAGGAATGTGGGATGGGTCATTGGTATTGATTCCATGTGAAGGAAGAATGAGAAGTGTAGTTAGAAAACAAAGGAAACTTGTGAGATTCCTTACAAAGTTTGGATTGTTACCACTAGCCTCTGCATCACATTACAAACATGAAAACATTACATTAAATCATGATAGGTGCCAATATATTATAGTTTATGTGATTTTCCATCCTTGAGAATTCCTTTGACCTCCCAACGCAACAACATAGGACCAAAATCCATAAAAGGTACACAAAATTCAATTCCACAGAAGCCCACAATCTCTTCAAAAGATATTGGGAGCCGGTGAAAAATCCTTATATGTATGCTCTTAATTACCCATAAACAATGCTTTAAATCAAGCCTTGTATACAATCCAATCCCATACATGTGCATTTAAGAATTCTAAGAAAATTAACCTACAAAAAATTCCAGTCAGTTGTTCACACAAGCGTAAAATCCATAGCTCCAAAAGCTTCTAGGGCTTCCACAACTGTTAAAGCAGATGGTATGAAAGGAGAGAATGAAGAAAAGGCTTCTCCAAAGCTGAGAAAAGAAAAGAAAGTGATGTTCAAGCCCACAAAGGGTTCAATAGTCAAAGAAATGAAATCTGAGAATAAGAAGAAGAAGAGGAAGAGATGTGCAGGAAGTTACAAGAGTTTTATATACAAGGTGTCGAAACTAGGTACACTAGGTGGCCTAGGAGGGTACACTATCTGGATAAACCAAAATGTAAACCTTTCATTTCAGAGAGGGAGAAGTTGGAAAGGAAATGAGATAGTGCATCCTTGAATTGAGTTGGTTCCTTAAGGCTCTTCCATGGCCTTCCAAGTATTATGTGCCTACAAGTCATTAGCATAACAACATAAAGTTTTTTTATTAATAATGAGAAATATTTTTACAACTCAACTCAATAGGAGCACCAGAGGAAAGAGCTAAGCAGAAACCTTCTGGTATCGCTCCAAAAAATAGAAGAGAAAGGTTGTCATTAAATCTTACAAACTTCCCGTTATACATATGGGGTAATGCATGAGCAATTTATAGTCCACCTAGTTTATAGTGCTATATAAATTGGACATGTTATAATATTTTGTATCTCCATTTAGTCCAATGAACCAATTGGATCTTCCCTACCCTTGATTGTCTCAAGTATTGTCTTGTGGTCTGAGTCACGAACCTTCCAAAGAGTTTTAATATGCGGTCTTCCCCCATATCTGATCAAGTGAACATTTGATGCAACAACAAGTTTTGAATAATGAAGAATCTTTCTGTGTGTCCCAATCCTCGAACAACCACAACCTAGGGTTCTTTATAGCATATCATCTAAGCCATGTACTAGTTACAACCACTGCTCCTATAGGGTATTCTAATTCTTCACCATCAATAACCGAGTGATCCAATTTCTTTTTTGCCTCAACACAACGACACAAATAATAATTTGTCCCTTCTTCATTGTCTTCAGGTGCAATAACAACAAAAACATGGCCTGTAATGAGATAAACATAATGAGGACATTAGTTTACTGAATATTTATGATAAAGTACTAGATTTGAGATTATTTGTATGCGGAAAATTTTACCTAGTTGTACTAGATTAGATAAGCGATCAAAGTTAATGGATGATTCCATTTCTATCAGTTGTAGTGATTCATGGGGATGATAGGAGGCAAGTGGAATCAAAATACGTGTATACCATTTGTCAACCAATTTCTTTGACTCACACCCATCCCAATCTTCATCTACACATGATGAACAAAATCACACCATAGGTCGTGTGTAGATACTCCATGAACCTACATTACAACTTCTAAAAGAGTGTAGTTCACTCGATCCTATTAATGTACAACAATACTCAAATGGTGCAATGTTAATTTCATCCATTAACCAAAAAAATCTATGAACCATAGACTCACCTTCATTACCTGGACCCATTGTAGCATTACACCACTAGACAATACATCCCGCATCTGATAATGTTGCTTTCTCTTTGTACTTTAATTCTTCACGTGCTAAGGCTCTTGTAATACATGCACCTCCGCCATCGTGCTCTCCCTTTCCATGACTAGCCTCTGTGAAATTCCACATATATTAAATTCCAGTAATCTTATGCATCCTACACAACCAATAAAGCATCCGAGAATTCTTGAATTGTGAAGCACAATTATCTGACCATATGATGTGTCGATGATATTTTATGCCCCTGTTTGCCAAATGACCATAAAATAGTTGAAAGCAACTGTGTACAAACTTTGTAGAATGTGATCAATCATTGATAATATAAAAATGATACTCCCTCAATATCTTCTTGTTCTCCTCTGTACTGTCTAGTGCATGCATGAATGCTATATGAACAATTATAGCAACCTGTTGAGAGTTGTAATACTTTGCTTGCACCTTATTCTGTGGTTGTAGTGTGTAGTTCTATGAAAAGTCCACGACTGAAACAATGGTATCAAGTGGGAATGTGTCCTTTCACAGCTTGAATTGCATATCCAACCATCGCGCTCTATGTGTATGCCTTGCATACTCATAAATAATTTTTTTACAAAAAATATCCATGAATTGATACATTGGAATTTTTTCAATTACTAAATCACATCTTTTAGCCTCTTTTCCATCTTTTAGATTGTATTTCACAGTCTTATATTTTCCAAATTCCACCATTTCATTACCAATTGCATGCGTACTCTCCATATGTTGACAAATTGGCAAATTTTGCAAACCTCCACAATCTATGCATGTACCATTCAAGCATGAGATCTTGTAAAATTGTTGACCATCCACTCTTTCACATAAAATGGTAGATATTAATTCCCTTGAAGATCTAGGTGGGACATTTATGTTACAATCCTGCAAAACATTGTTCTAGAGTTCAAATCTATAGATATATTCCTATAAAATTTAAAATGGTTAGAAAATTCAATATGCACCCTACAACAACAAGTTGTGCATGTGTGATTTATCTTCACATAAAAAGGTTTACACATTTCAAAATATCTCTGAATAATTTTAATTTGAGGATACATATGCATAAATTTTGCAAAGAATTGTGTTTGAGTTGAATCCAAAAAATGTTTTGGATGTGGAACACAAATTCGACTACCAATGCTCCTTCTTACAACATCTCTTTGATTGGGAGATACTCGTGTATTATTCTTTCAAAATTCTTCAATCTAGGATTTCAAAACTTCAACAATTGCTTTATCTTTTCACGTGTAGTCTATTGGAAAATGCCCATAACTCATTGCTATTTGGATCTTCCACTCTTTTATGCCTTCTCAGGGCTCTCATTAGAGACTTTCTACTTATTTTTAATGTTTTTCTTGTCTTTCTAATGAGTCGAGATTTCTTCATTTGAGTTCTTACAATCATTGATGTAAGTACACGTCATGTGACATTACTATCTTTCATGTGTGATGTAGAACCCACACTCTCATATGCAGTCATTAGATTCTTTACAATAGATTTTTCACTTGACTCATCCATTGTTCTTAGCCCAAGAATCTTCATGATGGGCCTAAATTTAAGATTTCTCATTATTTCAACAAATAGTTGACATCTTCCTATCATGTTTAAATTCTCAAAAAATAATCTCCAAATATGATTAGCATTTATTTGACAAGTACGCTTGGGAATCTTGTCAGGCATTTCTTGCAAAATGTTAGTATCAATATCAATCAAATATTTTGGCTTTCTATAAATAATTCTAGGAGCATCAAAAACATAATGTGTGAATTGTGTACCATCTTTAGTGCCTTCAACATGAGACGATGTTGTGTCTACACCAAGGGATGTAGACAATGGTGTGCCTTCAACATGATACAAGGGGGTACATACACCTTGGGATGTAGACAATGGTGTGCCTTCAACATGATACAAAGGTGTGCCCACACCTTAGGAAGTAGACAATGGTGTGCCTTAAACATGATACATTGGTGTGCCTCCAACATTGTATGTTGATGTCTCTTCAACTTGGGAACTCATAGATGATGTGCCCGCATCTTCATAATTCAATTGTCTTGTTGCACGCAAGTTTCTCATTCATTGTCTTTTTGTTTCCAATTCCAATTCTCTCTTACTTTGTATTGATGTTTCATGTTCCTCATCCAAAGAAAAATCTTCTTCTATGGTATCTAATTTTTTTGTTCACGAAGTTGTCTCATTCTTTTACTTTTCTTCTCTTTCTCTCTTTCATGCTCTTCCAATGTTAAATTCTTTTCTTGTTTCCTTGGCATGATGATGATTTCTATATATGAATTGATTACAATTTTAAATATATAATATAAATGTAAAACAATAAGACAAATTATAATATAAACCTCTTACAATATGATAAATTATAATATAAATTTATTACAATTATATCAAATTATGTATTGAACAAGTCTATGTCATACCAATTATAGACCAAAACACTCTTTATTCACATTTGACATGTAAAAAAATAAAAAACTTACCTCAATCAATAAATTTCGGTGATTATGATTGACTTTCACAATTCGATGTTGATTTTTAAACAAAAAGATGGTGCAAATTGATAGAATATGATTCTTTGTCACTATCAACACCATGAAAAGCCAATACTTGTCGGATAACATGCAAAACTCAGACAACATATAGAAAAAGTGGGCCTCTTTCATGAGATCCTTGGCAAAGAGGACCAGTTATTCTAGTTTTGCATAGCATGAGCGTGCAATAACATGTGTGACCTATGCAAAACTAAAAAGTGTTATGAATACTCTTGAATAGGGTGTGCACGCTATAGGGCGTGCACCCTATGCAAAATAAGAAAAAGGGAAAATATAGAGAGTAGGAAGGTGGAGAGAGAGAGAGAGAGAGAGAGAGTAATAAGGAAAAATATAGAGGGTACGAAGAGAGAGAGAGAGAGAGAGAGAGAGAGAGAGAGAGAGAGAGAGAGAGAGAGAGAGAGGGTTTAGGTTCTAGTATTTCCTTCAAGCTTTTAGCCTCTCTTAACCATCCAATGGTTACTCCTTGTGCTATCTTCCCCAATGTGGATCTCCAAGATCCTCTCAATCAACTTCTCCTCCAAGCTACAGTTGACTTCTAGAAGATTCACAACTCCTAAGACCAATTTAGGCCTTCAAATCACTAGGCTTCCCCACTAGAACTTCCTTCTAAAACCCCAAACCCTAGCTTAGGATATTCCCACACATCACTTCTACTCTCCACTAAGTCTGTGACCCTTCAAAAGTAATTTAGAATCCCTCCACACACTTCTGGATACTCCACCAAGTCCATAAGCATCAAATTCACTAGGAGGCCTAATTGGCTCAATTCCTAGTAGGTATATTTTATCTATTTTTGGCTTAGTGTTCCCAAAATATCCAAACACCCTCACATAAGACCTTGAAAATTTTCAAAGTATCCACTAACCCTTCCAAATCCAAATTTTAGACTCCTGGTTACACCCACAACCCCATTTTCTAGCAATCCCTAGTTTTAAGCCTATTAATTAGGCCTCTGGACCAGTCTAGATCAATTACCTCCAAATTGATCTCCAAACTTCTCTTCACCTTCTCTCACCTTTTGATTCTTTAAGGGAACACATTAGGGCATCCATACATGCTATTGAGTTTCTTCATCAAGATCATGGGTGCTCGTACCAGTGCCTTCTTAACCTTGTCCTGGCTCACCTACTCTCAATAGTTAGCCATAGGGCTTCCATCCTGTCTTAGAAATTTTAATTCCACACCAAAAATGAAAGAATCAACATTATGTACATACTTTAACCTTCCATCCCCTATGGTTTTAGCCATTTTCACTGGTGGATGCTCAGGTTAGAGCCATTTCAAGCGTGGAGGTCCTGTAAATCGGCTTTATAGACTAGTGGCTTGAAATGCTTACCAAACTTGATTAACCTAACCTAGAAATAAAACAATCAATGAAGAATGGAGATATAATACTACTCTAAACTATCATGGGTCTTGATCACCCTGTTCAATCCATACAGGTCGTACAATACATAAAGAAACCCTACAAATAGTAAGAACTAGATCATAACATCCGTACAAAAAGTTCTAAATTATGGCATTCAATCTAAAAATTCATTAGCCTCTGAAATCCATCAATCTCATGCTCATATACTGAGCATGAGTGGTTACAACGAACTTAACTTCCATTTGAGAAACTTTTCAAAAAGTTGCAAAAGTTGCTCAAGCAACATTGCAAACTTGCTACCAACTTCTTGCCAAAGAGTGCCATTTGGCCTTGTAGACCAACTCAAAGACTAGGAATGACTCCTAAGTCCTAAATTAGGACATTTAAGGTTCTAAGACCTTTAAGACCTTTCTTAGACTATTTCTACCAAAACTAACTATTTGAGACTCTTTAGGCTATTTAGACCAAATGGACCACTAACTCTTCCTGAGCTCATTTGGCTCGTACAATCACAATCATGGATTCATCCTATTGAATCTTATTCTAACTCACACCAAACTCCTAACACAATCTTAACCAATCACTAACTTAGCCAAAATGGGATAATGGGAGGTGCTCTGCACCAGAGAGAGAGACAGAGAGGGTAGGAAGGTGGGAGAGAGAGGGGTGAAAGATGGTAAGAAAGGAAAATATAGATGATAGGAAGGTATAGAGAGAGAGAGTATGGGGGAGAGCTATCTCTCTCTCTCTCTCTGACTATTCCTCATCACTATTTAAATCTATGACTTAAATAGGGTGCACACCCTATAGGGCGAGCACACTATTAAAATCTATGACTTTCATAGGGTGTGCGGCCTATGAAAGTCATAGATTTCAATAGTGTGCTCGCCCTATAGGGTGTGCACCCTATAGGACACACGGGCTTTGTAAGGCATTGAAATTTACCAATCCTAAGGCTTGGATTTGCCTTGGAGATCCAACCCAAAGACTTGGATGATTGAAATAGGCCTGAGACGTGTTTTCCAACAGACATTAAAAAAAATGGCATCTTTTTTTGTGTGCTCCTCATCAGGCTTACTCGTGGCTCAAGAACGTAAAAATTAGACGACATGATATTGCAGATCTCTCTATTAAATATCTAAGCATATAAATTATATTGAATTCTAACTATGTTAAGTTTTTCAACTCTAATTTCTTTTGTGTGTATATCCATTTTTTGTAAAAAACCAACATGTAGTATTTTGGGCATAGATTTTGGCTCGTTCATGGAATTTTACAACAAGTTACATTTTTAGAAAATAGACTCCATTCTAAACACTTTAAAAATAAGAATTTTTAATTTTTGATTAGTTTTAAATGATTTCTAGGGGGAGCACATAGAAATTTCATGTTTTCAGGATGTGCGCACTTCGTAAATTCATCAAAAATTATACAGTCATCAAAAAATTACCAAAAAGTTTCAGGATAAACTACGTGGTGTTAGCTAACTTCTCACTAGAGCAATTAAAAAAATTCAAAAAAAAAGTTAACATTTTAGGGGGAGCACACTAGACGCTATGTTATGTTTTTTCACAAAAAACATGACCACTTTTTGTGCTCCCCCTTTTTGAGGGCCTTAATCTGCACCATTTTCAAAATAAGTTAGTAGTTTAGGAACTAGATTCGGAGTATTACAACTCTTGCTTTTGTCGCATCTTAAAATTTTGAGTTGAACTATCTTCAATTTCTTGTTGAAATTCAGAGTTTGCTGATTTCAGAAAAAAAGTGGCATCTTATACCCCCTTTTTGCTTCCCCATCTTTGTGAACTTACCCTATAAGAGTGGTGATAAATTAGATGAAAAAAATTAAATGGGCGCATCTATAATTAAAGGCCCTCATAAAAATCAAATCAAGGGAGGACAAAAATTTAAATATTTATTGATGAAATACATAACAAAGTTTTATGATGAGGGGTTCACCACTTAGTGTCTTGGTTAAGTGATGGTGGTTTTTTGGTCCCCGCTGAGCTTCAAACCTCCATTGGGCCATTGTGATCGTGGGCTTGTTCCTTTGTTGATCTAATAAGCTTGTGGATTTTGGCCGTAGCTTTGTAATAAGGGGATGAGGTCCCGCATTTGTGGCTTCACTGACCTTTATAGATATAGGTCAAAAGAATTTCATCTGGTGACATAGGGAATGTCATACTGATGTCATCAGTCATGTTGATGCAGGAGAGTCTTGGGTGTAAAGGCAATCTTGCATCACCCAAAAATATTTTTGGTTTCTTTTCAATAAGGGTTATCTTGTGCAGAGCTTCTATTTATGGAAACTTATTGTTTTTAGTAAGTTGATCATATGAGCTCGGAATGTTCTGATTTGACAGGTGGCGGTTAATCTTAGTCAAACTCTGCAATAGGGGTTTGACCAAGGCAAACTCTTTTTCCTCAACAATTCTCTCAATTTCTATATGTTAGTGATAGGTGGTGTCATTATATAGATAATTTCCAACAATTTGTTTCTAAATTCCTTGAGTACATTTACATTCCTCCCTACCTCACAATGCCACCCCAATGTCGGGTTTTCATAGGTGGAGGTCAAATAATCCTTCACAAGGATCCCTACCCCATTTTTAAGATTTACAATTGCCTCTTGATCATCCAGTAGGGTATTGAGAGTCGGGTATCCTCCCCATGAATCTTCCCAAAAAAGTGTTGATCCACCATCTCCAATATTTCATGATATCTTGGCTTTAATTAGAGCCCTACATTCCTTAATAAAATAAGGAGGGTCCTCATGGCGGGAAATACTGAGTATCTCTTCCATCTAGGTATTCATGTGTAATGATCTTTGCCCATTTTGACTCGGGATCCCTAAGAATTCTCCAAACCAACTTAGTCCCTAGGGCTAAATTTTGATCTTTAATATTTTTCAAATTGACTCCTCCATCTTCCCAGGGTCTACATATCTTGTTCTAGGCTATTAACGCCATCTTCACTTTTTCTACTAAACCTTGATATTTAAATATTAATAATGCATTACCTATTTCAATTATGCACAATTATATACTTAATAAACTATTTGACAATAAAATATAAATTATTACTTTTTATTTAAAAATTATTTAGAACTAAACAACTATTTTTCTATCTAAAAATTATTTATAGATAATTATTATTTAAATATTTTGTAAATAGAAAAATAATTATTAAGATAATAATAATAATAATTAATTTTAATAGATAATTAGTATAAATAATAATTATTTTTAAATTATTTAAAACTAAATAAAATATTTTTTTACATGTCAATGTGACTACGCAGCCAACTAAACCCTGAAATATATAAAAAGAATTTAGAAATTTTACTATTGAAAAAATTATTTAAAACTAAACAAAATATTTTTTAAACATATCACTCTAAATATTGAAAAAAAATTAATCTATAATTTTTACTTATGGATTAATATTACTTTTTCCGTGCACGGGGTTGGATGCAAATTGTCCAATATACATTTTAGTTTGCTGTTTTGACGTTGCGAGGTGGAAATTGTTGCACCATAGCCGGTGACATAAAACTGGGCATGATTGAAATTCTCAAATGCCTCGATGCGGTGAACACATTAGGCGTAGGTACTTCTTGTTACATTTTGGAGACGGGGCCTGCCAGAGTTAATGAACTGACTGTCAGTAACCAGATGTCAAGAAAACAAGTGTATTGTCACGCTCTCGTCTTTTCCAACCGATTACCGATGAACGAACGGAATACTGAAAAAATCTCATTCCCAATACCTCCCGGATTTGGTGACTGTTTGACAATGGCCAGAGGTCACAATTGCCACATCTAATACCAAATTAATTAAGTCACATTTATTGGACAGTATATAATACCAAATAATAGTACTAAATTACTTAAGTAACATTTAGTGGACAGTATATAATACCAAATAACAGTACCAAATTACTTAAGTCACATTTATTGGCGGAATAGTGTCCATAATAGTACTATCAGAACTATTAAAACCTAACAGTGTTGTGCCATTCCCAGTTCCTGCCGGATTTAGTGATTGTCGGACAATGGCCAGATGTTACAATTGTACCAATTATAATCTATCATATCTGTTTTAAGATGCAGATTTGAACTTAAAACCTGCAGGTTTCCCACTCTCGTTCAAACTTCAAACCTATCATTGTTGTGCCATCCCTTATCTGCATATTGCAGACGTATGAAGTCTTGTAGCGATCAAATTATCGGGCAGAAGGAAAGACGAGAATAAGATGAAGAAGGAACTTTTCCTTGCTTTGGTAGGTGGTGATTCATAGTTTACATGAGCAGAACTCACGTGTTCTGGTTGAGGCTACATTCGAGGGAGACACTCCTTGCATATTGCTGCAAGAGAAGGTCATCTGCCCATTGTCCAGTGGATCCTTCAAGTGGATCCTTCAACTGGAGCCCTCTTTAGCTCGAGCTCGTAATGAAGAAGATCGCAACACAGAAGTGCACGAAGCTGGTAAAAACTTATATTATATTAATTTATTAGTACTTCCGGATGAGACATAGTACTATTGTATGAATTTTGCATTCTATCAATTAACTAGTTATTAAAAATAATCACATGTAAGTTGTTTTTTATTCTAAATATGATATTAAATAAGTAAACATAGTGACTTACAAGTTAAGTTACTATTAATAAACATAATAACTTATAAGTTATTATGTTTAATGATATAAATTAAATTAGTAAGCATAGTAACTTATACTTTAATAGTTAATAAGTATTTATTATGTTTACCAATTTATACTATAACTATTAACTTATTTAAATAAGTAAACTTAGTAACTTATGCTATATTAATTCAAACACTAATATATTAAAAATAAGTATGCCACATGTATTGTATGTTAACTAGCAAAAATAATTTTAAAACAAGTGCCACCTAGTGGCTAAGTACTTGCCTTTAGTTATAGTAGAAACTAAAGTAGAAGTAATAACTTTTTATAATTAATTTCTTTTAATGTAGAATCATATTGATAGCATTAATGATAGTTGAAATTATAAGAATTAAATCTAATCATAATCTTAAAAGTATTATGTGTTCTTTTTTAACTATTTGAAATAATAAAACTAATAAATATAGAGAATGAGAATAATTATTTTAATTAGGAATATTATTTAATTATAAATTTAAAATTAACTTATAGTTTAAAAATAGAAATTTGGTTAGTAAATAAATTATTTCTAAAATATTAATTTAAGAACAAAAGGAACAATTTTAATAATATTTTATATAGTTCATATAACTTATGTCAAATCATATTATTTAGTATTTTAAAATATAACTTATAATTATTTATTATAAATAATAGATATTATTATCACTAATTCATAAGTTAATTAATATAAAATATATAATGAAAAAGTTAAGTTTATTAATATTTAGATTATAATTATAATTTATGTTATATAATCTAAATATATAACATCTAATTATAATACATATAACAAATTTTATTATTCAATTTAATATACATATAGTTAATAAATAATCTATATCCAAAACCACACATTTATATTATAACATATTTTTAAAAATAAATATGTATTATTTTAAGGACATGGTAAAGTATTTGCCCCTATAATATTGCCTCAAAAATTGTAATAGAGGTAGTGCTTCCACAAAATCCGTGTATAAGAGGCTAAATTTTTAAGCCAATAGAAGAGCTGCAAATTAATTTTGTTAAATTATAAACATTAAAAATGTGTATGTATACTATACAAATTATTAATTTTGTAACAAATTTGATAAAAATAATAATCACTAGTTAATGGAAGAAATCCAAAAATGGATGCAATAGTACTTGCTAGCCTATCGGCGAGTACTAATAAATATAATATAGAATAGTAAATTATGTATTTAATTTTTAAATAATATTTAAATGTTTAAATTTTATTGATGTTTTATCAAATTTTACTTATTTTTTTATTATATGTAAGAGGATAAAAAAAGATACAAAGTTCATGGGAATGTACAAACTAAAAAGATCAAAGTTCATAGGAATAAAAAATATTAATGCAAGATATCATCATGGGTGTCAACCCAAGCAGTCCACTTCAAAGATCCCTCCATCCACACAATATTCTTTCGCCCCTGGATTTGAGTTCGCATGAAAAATTCATCCTTTTTAGACTTGATGTTCTTTTTAATCTCCTGGCTGAACATCTTGCAGGTCCTCTCGAACGTCTGAAGAATGACCATCTTTCAGGAATCTCCTTAGCTTATCCCTCTCCATCATCATCGTCTTGTGAACTTGCATAAAGATTTTGAAATGAGTGAGTTTTCACAAAGACTTAGTAAGAACTCTGGGATTGTTCTGATACCTTTCCTGGCATTTCTAAATCTGCCAAAAAATATTAGAAGAGAGAATATTCTTAAAAAAGGTTAAAATCATTTTTAATACCATTAATATTCCCAGTGATAATTTTAAGAATATTAACATGCATTGGGTAAGTGATACCAAACATACCCCAAATTTCTCTAGATGTCTAAATTTTATTGATGTTTTAATCAAATTTTACTTATTTTAATAATATTCATATTATAATATATAATTTAAGATTTTTAAAATATAAATTATAGAAATATTAAAAAAATGTCATTATGTAACTTTTAAAAATAAATATATAAACAATAATCAATTTTTAATAAATAACTTTTTTGAAATTATGTATTTAAATATTTTAATAATAGATATATATGTTTAATTAAGATAAATAAGAATAAAAATTTAATATTTGTTAAATATATAATTTTAAAAATAATTATATTTATGAAAAACTTATTATCTAGATACTTATCTATGTATTTTTAAAAGTCAAATAATAATAATACACTTAAGTATACCTTATATAAGATAAATATTAATCTTAATTTAAAAAAATAATATATAATTTATATCATATTAACTTACTAGCAATCGCACCTTAGTGTGCAATGGGTACGTCGTAGAAATGTTGACATTAAATTCCAATTCATAGCTTCGTCATGCAAATTAGGACAAATCATATTTAATACATGAGAGAGTCCGAAAAATCACGTTTTTAACATCTATCTCTCTTTTTCTCCCTCTTTTGATCTCTTATTCTTCCTCTTCATCTCTCCTTCCATCCCTCTCTCACTTTCTCTTCACCCTCTCTATCTTTGTCACACCATGTAGGTATTTGGAATATCTATCCTTCTTTCTATCCTTATCTCTCCCTCTTACTATTCCTCTCCATCTTCATCTTCATATCCATCTTTATCTATATTTTCCTCTCTAACTCCATCACCTATTTCTATCTCCCCAACCCTCCCTCACACACACACACACACACACACACACATCCCACTCTGTCCTTGTCACAAACATAACACGAGCTTGTTGGTAATGGAACATGATTTTCTTCTTGATTCAAAATGAGATAAGTAACCTGAGGAACATCATGCACCCTTAGAAGAGTACTTCAGATTGTCACGACCTTAGCCACAGAGTTGATTGGCATACAAAATGAGATAAGTAACTTGAGGACCAGAGTCAGAGAGGTGGAAAGAAAGCTAGGGAGCATCTCCAAATTTAGCCTTCCAGTTATGCACAACTCAGAAACATCCATTTGTTTGATGCAACGCAAGATTCTAGGAGAGGATGAGCATGAGGAGGGCAACTACAAAGAATTGTTCAAATTCCTCACAGATGGCTGGTCTCAAGTGGTCTCATGCTATGTAGCAATTAGGCTGCAATATCAAGATTGCATCGGAGGTCTATTAGTGTGATGTCCCTTGACCCCAACGGGGTTTTTGTTTTGTTGTTTTTTCGTTGCAGCCTTCATGGCTTGTTTAATTATTATAGTCTCTGGTTATAGCCATCTCCCCTATAGCCCCCTATTTAAACTTAATTTTCTTCAACTAGTGTTCTATTGATATTTTGATGTTGTTATTGTGCTATGACTGTACGCCCTCTTAATATTGTTTTGTTGTCAACACCCTAGTTTTTGCTACTGATTAATATCAAAAACATATTTCATAAAATGCGACTTTAACCAAATTTCAGACATGGACTTTGTATATAAAGTGTATTTACATGAAGTAATTTTTCACACATATCTTTCCATTCTTACCAACAAACAATAGGAAGATAAAAAGTAGATTTTTTACACTAAAAAACTATAAAAATCAAATGAGATACACTAGACTATAAAGAATGTGACCACAACCTATGATCATTCTTTCCAACCCTAAGGGAAGAGGGAAAATTGAACCCCTCCGAGACAAAAAGTTTATATTAAATAACAAATCCATTTACATAGCAATTTACACAACAACTTACAAATTAGTGACTGATTTGATTCAAAAGTACACTAAAAATAAAATTTGTTTTGCATTGGCTACAATAACAATTGAGATACATTTGGAAGCACAAATCGTGGTCCATCTCTCTAAGAAGAGAGATGGAAGTAGAGATCTAGGTCCATCTGGCTAAGGGAAGGGGATCAAAACACTGGCTTCTTTCACCTCTCTACTATGAGACACAGAGCTACTAACAAGATTAGTAGAATCAAGAAGGGAGACCAACCCCTGAAGGAGGACAAGGATATTGCAGATGAAGCTATCTCTTACCTTTCTCATCTCCTCTCAAAAGATTAGGGGATTTCTGAGCAAGATCAGGCTAACCTCCTAAATAACATCCCAAGCATCATAACAGATAGCCAAAATAAATCTTTATGCTCTATTCCGGACATGAAAGAGGTTAAGAGAGCCCTAGATTCTCTTCGTGGGGACAAAGCCCCTGGCCTGGACGACTTCCCTATGTTATTTTTTCTTCTTTATTGGGACGTGGTGAAAGATGATGTGGTTAAAGCTGTGCAAGAATTTTTTGGCTCGAAGAACCTCCTCAAAGAGCTTAATGCTATGTTGTTGGTGCTGATTCCTAAGACTACTAGCGCGGATTCTTTTGACCAATTTAGACCCATAAGCCTTTGCAACTCCTTCCTTAAGATCATTTATAAGGTTATCACCTCCAGGATTCTCAAGGTCCTCCCCTCCTTGATCTCGCAGCAACAATCCAGCTTTGTGCCTGGCAAACAGATCCTGGACTCTATAATGATGGTGCATGAAGTGATTCATTCCTTAAAAGAAGGAAAAAGGGAAGGTTCTCTTCTTAAGCTCAACCTTTCCAAGGCCTACGACCGGGTTGACTGGCAATTTCTTCTCAGAGTTCTCAAAGATTTCAGTTTCAACTCCCATTCTTGCAAGCTCCTTCATCAAATTATCTCGACCCCCTCCTTGGTGATTATGATAAATGGCTCCCTGTCCACCTTTTTCAAACCTTCTAGGGGCCTAAGGCAAGGGGACCCTCTCTCCCTTATTCTTTTCAGCATTCTTGCAAAATACCTGGGGAGACTCATTTCGGCTTCAAAAATGATCAGGGACCTGAAAGGCATCAAACCCTCGTCAGGAAAAAATGTCTTTACTCACTAGCAATTTGTGGATGACACCATTCTTGGTGGAGAGGCCTCGGTGGGAGAATCTATAGTGGTGAAGTATCTTCTTAACAATTATATCAGAGCTACTAGCCAATCTATCAATTGGAATAAAAGCTCTATATTCTTTGTTAACACCCCTGAAGTAAGATAGAGGAAAATTGCACATATTCTAGGATGTGGCATTGACACCTTCCCTTCTTCTTACTTGGGTCTACCCTTAGGTGTCAAACCACCGGAAGCCTTCTGGAATAAACTGATAGACATATTCAACAGGAAGCTTGTTGGCTGGAAAGTGGTCATTCTCAGCTAGGTTGGAAAGATCCAACTGGTTAAATCAATATTAAAGAATCTCCCAACCTATGCCCTCAACCTTTTCCCCATCCCGGCTAAAGTTGCAGAGGCCATGGAAAGAATCCAAAGAAGATTCCTTTGGTCTGGAGCTGAGGAACACAAGCGCATCCCCCTTATTACTTGGGAGAAAGTCTGCCGCCCTAAAAATGTTGGTGGCCTCAGCATAAGGAAATTAAGACCTTTCTACAAAGCCCTTCAAGCTAAAAAAATCTAGGGAATCTTCAACAGCAAAGGCGAGTGGCAGGATACCATTGAAGATAAATACCTCACGCATAGCTCATTAAACATATTTTTTGATGAGGCTGACTCCCCTAAAGGTTCTTTCATATGGAATGGTCTCCTCAATGCCAAGGAGCTGGCTAAATCTAGAGCTAAGTGGAAAATTGGAAATGGACATTGTGTCAATTTTTGGAATGACAACTGGCTTCAGATGGGCAGCTTGAGAGATTTCGAGTCTCTCTACACTTGGAGACATGTTTGCACCCAAACCTATGGGTCTCAAGTCAACAACTATAGAAGGGATGAAAACTGGGTGGATCTCACTCAAATCTCATAGGACCTATCTCCTTTGATGATTGCTCTCAATGCAGTTTCTCTCTCACCCAATCAGGATAAGATTATTTGGGAGGACTCTTCCGATGGAACCTACATAGTGGCATCTACCTATTCTTCACAGACCTCTCAAACCCATGACACAAAGCTGTTGTGGGCCAAAGCATGGATCCTAGGCCTTGCACCTAAAATCAACATTTTCTTCTCGCTCTTGCTCCAAAACCATATCCTCATAATGGATAATCTCATCAAGTGCGGGTTCCAGATTCCAAATAGGTGTGCTCTTTGCAAATGTCAAGAGGAATTTGTAGACCACCTTTTCATTCGCTACTCCTATGTTAGTAAAATCTAGCAATACCTTTTCTCGGTCCTAAATTTATCTTGGTGCTTTCCCCTGTCCTTCATTGATCTCTTTTCCCAATGGGATTTCAAAAGGTTTAATCAGGACTTCCGGTTATTCTGTACCTGGATCCTTCCTCATCTATGCTGGGGAATCTGGAAGGAGCCTAACAATCGCATTTTTTGTGATTGTTCCTCTCCCCCCAAAATTATATTTGAAAAAATCCAACATGTTGTTAAGGAGAACTTTTTATATTGTGGAAGATCTTTAGAACCATCTTGCAGGAAAGTCCTAGATAGCTACCTAGGATAAAAGACAAAATTGTGTGTGGAGCAGCCCCCCAACTGGATGGACCAAAGCCAACTTTGATGGTGCTACCAAAGGGAACCCAGGACAAGCTAGAAGTAAAGGAATCATCAGGAATTACTTTGGCATTAGCATTATGACTGTTAGTATCCCTTTGGGTGCTCAAACAAATCATTATGTTGAAGCTTGTGCGACTCTTCAGGTCACCAAACTTGCTCATGATATGGTGGTCAAGTGGCTCTGGCTAGAAGGAGACTTGATGAACATCATCAACTGCTTAAACCTCACTCACCCTTCCTCATGGACTATAGCCAACATCATTGTTGATACTCGAGCCATTCTTAACTCTTTTGATAATGTGTTTATATCCCATGTGTACAGGGAAGCCAACAGTATGGTTGATTGGTTTGCCAACTTGGCCATCACGAAGGAAGCTAAGTTGACTTGGCAAAAAGGAGGAGATTTTCCCACTGAAGTGAAGAGTATCTTAGAAAAGGAAAGACTCCATTACACTAAGAGCATCATCTTACAACCACATTGATTTGCAACAAGGACGGTGGCTATCTCCCTTTTTTGTTCAGTCACACTATGAACAAAATTGTCTCCAGCTCGACCTCCGAGCTATTTGGTCCTGCATTTGCTTCCCTGGATTGGGGTATTTTTGGCTTTCTCTAGCCTTATCTGCTCTTTTCTTCTGTGGCTTTTCGGCGCTGGCTTTTTTGTGGACTGTTTCTTGTCTGTTCTGTTCTTGCTTCATACTTCTTTTTTAGAGCTATGGGTTTCAGGAACCTTGTAAAACCTGTTTTACTTAATAAAAAACAATTGAGATACCCCAGATTGTCACTCCACAATATTGGAAAAGATACATATGATACGCTAGCAATGTCAATTGCCTCTGGCATGCTGAAAATGCCAGTTGCCTCTGGCACATTGAATGTTGTGTTTAAATAGATCTGCATAGTTGATCAGATATGCTCCTCTACTTGAATCACATGAATAATTATTGGGCTAAAATAACTAAAAAAAATTAGTAAAAACATCTTCTTTGGTGGCGTCTAATACACTCGTTATTACTTCCTCTGTTTGTGGATCAGACTGCACCATCCTGTAGGCTTTCATCTTGAAGTCTTTGGTGCCTTCACATTCTTTGACCATCTAGTTATCCACATAAAACTTATTAATTAACATAGAATGCTTGTAAACAACATGAATTATGCTTCCAATAATCTTCTCATTTCTAAAATCAAAGGATTTAAAGCTTCCTCCCAGAGGAAGTATCCTCGTGGGAACTTTCTTTGAGGGAATACGTTCCTTTCGATAGAGATAGTTGGACAAAAGTTTCCCTTACTAGATTGCATGCTATAACTCACTCCACGCCCTTCGAGTGAGGGCTAATTCTCCCACTGATGCCAATACCACACTGATGCCAGTTTGTTGACATATTTAAACCCCTCTTCCCTATATTACACTATTTCTTGACAAAAAAAAACACGGTATTGTATGGATCAGAAAACGGGCCATGGAACAACTTTGTGTCATGTCTATCTATAAATATTGCCAAGTTGCTATTTCATTCTCTACACAACAAATCCTATTTTATTCCACCAATACTGTGCGATGGGTTGGATCGCTTATCAAGACAAAGATATTAATGATATAGATAGAAGGTAAAGCAGTACATTACATTGATTTCATTCGCCTTCTCTACATTCCGCATTCCAATTAAATTGGCTGTCTACGTCGATGGCCTATTTTCATTAGGTTTTTCAGGTGTGTAATCTCGGTAATGAGCAGGAGAACAAACAAACACTAGAACCGTGGAAGGCATTTCTGTTGCATTTTTACGCTCTATTTTTGTGCAAAACCTTCTTAGTATTATGCAATGGCTGTTAAACCTTCATTTCTTATACCAGTTGAGTTGGAAAGGTATTTTTTGATAGGCTCATTCTTTGTGACTTTAATTTGGAAACTATAATGTATGTAGCAGAGATGTCACCTTTACATCTAGATTGTCTCCCCATTGTTTATTCTTTATTTTAATGGAAGTAAATACTAAAGTTGTTAATAAGTTTTATTTCGATTTCGTGTTTGTTTTCATAGAAAACCACATAGGAAGGGCCACTATTGCAACATTTTTTTCTTCTGCTCAAGGCCTTACTGCTGCTAAAAATAGCAAGAATTCCTTAGAGCATGACTAACACAGCTCAGCCAGATGGGAGGTAAGGATTTTTTTATGAATCCTTTCTTAGGCAATGATGTTTGTCCATTTCTAAACAAATTCTTTCACTTGCACTCATTATTCATGCCATGCATCCATCATAGTCTAAATTTTCAACACATCTCTTGTCCGTGATGAGGATTGTAGTTCATTTATGCATTTGATTTCAGAATAAGTTAAAGCACAATAATGGCTAAATGAATTTTATACCCTAGTGGACATTAATATCTAATGTGCAGTAAGTTAAAGTTAAAAAAGCCTTTGAAAATTTAGGGATCCAACCTTCCCATGTCACGGGTGCATATCCGTTCACAAGTCACTCCGTCTATGTCCCCTAGGCCTAGTATTCCCCAATCCCTGATGTATGCGACTCATATATTATTATATTTACATTAGGAAACGAATCTAAATAATGTTTCTATGGCTATTTTTCAGTTTCTGTCGATTAGCTTCATATAAAATGTTCAAAAATTATCTCCAAGAAACAAATCTATGTATTTCTTTGAGCACAACAGTCTATTGCAGGTGGGTCTTATAAATATCTAGAGCCACCACATTTTGGTTTTCGGGTAGTTCGAAGAACGAATCCACAATCTTAGACATGCAATCAGAAATTTCAGAAAATATGGTGCCACAATCCCTTAAGAGGAGGTCCACAGCGTACTGGAAAACAGGGCTCTGTACAAGATTGTCGTTTGGGGGAATGCAATTGAAGAGCAGAGTAAGTAGGGCTTGCATGGAGCGCACCTGTTTCAACAACTCCTCAGATTTCTTCACATTATCTTTGCTTTTGGAATCCTCAGATTTCAGCCTCCCCTGTTCCAAACTGATTGAGCAGCATGTTTATTGGATTCGCTAGTAAATGTGGTATATTTCAAAGATCTGATGAATTGAGGAGAATGTTTAGGTCTTTTGTGAAATCTGGGCGAGCTGCTGAGTCAATCTAGACGATTGACTGTGAAATTCTTCCTCAACGAGCAGCCGAAGGCTGAGATCGAAAAGCGGTGACATCTTGATCTCAACAAAGCTTAGAAAAGGAACTGTTGAAAATTTAACAAAAAAATGACGTGTAAAGTAGGGAAAAAAAACGATGGAGATGATTCCAATGGCAGTCATTGCCTTTTTAACCAATTACAACCGTAGATTAAAAAACTTGGTCTGGCCTCTTTGAAAATGAAAATGCTTAGGACGCAATTAGTACTTGCAGATAAGGCATAGTACTATTGTATGAATTTTGCATTCTACCAATTAACTAGTTATTAAAAACAATCATATGAACCAATATGATAAGTAAGTTATTTTTTATTTTAAATATGATATTAAATAAGTAAGCATAGTGGCTTACAAGTTAAGTTACTATTAATAAACATAGTAACTTATAAGTTATTATGTTTAACAATATAAATTAAATTAATAAGCATAATAACTTATACTTTAATAGTTAATAAGTATTTAGTATGTTTACCAATTTATACTATAACTATTAACTTATTTAAATAAGCAAACTTAGTAACTTATGCTATATTAATTCAAACACTAATATATTAAAAACAAGTATGCCACATGTATTGTATGCTAACTAACAAAAATAATTTTAAAATAAATATAATATAGAATAGTAAATTATGTATTTAATTTTTAAATAATATTTAAATATTTAAATTTCATTGATGTTTGATCAAAATTTACTTATTTTAATAATATTTATATTATAATATATAATTCAAGGTTTTTAAAATATAAATTATAGAAATATTTTAAAAATGTCATTATGTAACTTTTAAAAATAAATATATAAGTAAATAATAATCAATTTTAATAAATTTTTTTTGAAATTATGTATTTAAATATTTTAATAATATATATATGTTTAATTAAGATAAATAAGAATAACAATTTAATATTTGTTAAATATATAATTTTAAAAATAATTATATTTATGAAAAACTTATTATCTAGATACTTATCTATGTATTTTTAAAAGTTAAATAATAATAATATTAAAATTTTCATAAAATATATATTATAAAATCACTTAAGTATACATCATATAAGATAAATATTAATCTTTATATATATATATATATATATTATTAATAAAATTTTGTAAATATATATTTAAGTTTTAATATATTTATTTATTATTTTACACAATTAAAAAATTTAAAATAAATTATTAAAAACATTTCATAATTTAGTTTTTCCATATCTCACTATATTTATGATAATATTGTTTCATCTAGAAATCAGAGGAGTTTTCGAGTGTACACTCTACGATATTCACCAACTACACTACAACGACAAACCCCGCATTCAGTACATAAGTGAGACCCTATATTCACGGCAACGTCCAAATCGTACAAATCTTAGGGACATTTAGGTTTTTTAAACAAACTTTTTCAAACTTCGTTTATAAATTTTACGTTTTAGTTTAGGATTTAGTGAATACTATATCATTACACAATAGTCGATAATGTAGAATTTTAAATGTAAGAAATTAAAGAAATACAATGTAATAAGTTTTTTTAATAATTTATCTTAATTTTTCGAGTCTTTATTTATTCTTTAAAATTTTAAAAAAGTTATATTATTAAAATAATAAATATAATAATTAATAGTATACAATTTTTTAATAATATTTATTTTTATATTTTTATTATTTTATTAATTTTTTATATTATAATTGTAATCTATAATTTAGTGACTTAAACAAATATATTGTATAAATTTTTTATAATATTAAAAATTAATTAACATTTATTTAACTTTTAAAAATAAGTGTATAATCTATTATTCATATAAAATAAATATAGTAAGATACATAAGTAAATCTCAAAGAATAATTTATAATATAATATTTATATTTTATTCAATAGATATTAAGAATTATTTAGTCTTGCAATCAACTATAATTTTACCATAAATTTATAAGATTGTTTCACATAAATAATGTAATCTAGAATAAAAATTAGAAATATATAATTCATATTCACTAAATTGAAGAAAAATAATTTTGATGATAAAATAAAGTACACTTAAGAAACTTTACTATACAAAAATTACTATTAAGTATTATTTATATGTGTATAATAAATTAATTCCTCATACTTAATTTAAATCTATGTTGATATTTAGATTTCTAATTCAAATTTCAAATGTATGTTGTTTTTAAGATTACATTTCAAAATTTGATGTCCTTATATTAACTAATTTGAAAATATTAATTTGATTAATTGTTCACATCAAATTTAATATAAACAATAGAACATTTAAATCAATACAAACTAAATTAAATTTAATATAAACATAATAAAAAATAATATTATAATATATATTTGTCCACTAAATTTACATTATACATTGATTGAATAGTTTATTTAAATTTAATTTAAATGTATTGCCAAAATTTATATTATTATATAAATTTATAAATAATTATAAATTTGATATATAACTATAAATTATAAATTTTATATATAATATAGTATAAATACAAATAATTAAGTCATATATAATGTAATATAGTATTATAAAAATATTTAAATCTCAAATAATATTATAGCAAATATGCACATTAATTTTTAATTATTCATATTAATAAAATTATTTATTGAATTTAATTTGTATAATACATATTATAATAGTATATAAAATTTTTAGATAATGATAAATTTATTTTAAAGTGAACTATAAATAAAATAGATCACTATAAATATCACTCAATTCCTATTAAATGATGTTGTACCAATTTATTTTTTCTATACTTTTCCACACTTACAAAACATTGACAAAGTTAAATTTGTACAAAATGCTCACAAAGTTGAATTTATATGGACAAAGCACTAGGACAACGTGGTACAACACCCATACATGGTAATGACACGGGCATCCAGCAGCCATATCATTCGATATGGCTGGATAGCCGCTGCCTATACACTCCACATAAATGAAGTCACAACCACGGACACTTCCTTTCACATAACGCAATTGACGAGATTTCGAAGATAGGGATCATAAGGAGCAATGGCTGCGCGAGTTTCATCTTCTAAGAATTGCGAAAGGGCTTGCGTAACTGTGCCATTTTTTACTTGGAATCAAACTCCAAAGGTGAACAAGAGAAGGAATCAAATTAAGAACATAATGAAATGATGTGAGAAGAAATGGGCAGAGGGGAGTGATTTATGTGGGTCTGCGTTGTGCGAAGCAAAATCAAACACAATGTAGGGTTGTGCTTACCAATCATGAACCGTATCAACACAAACATTTACCACCGATAAAGAAGAAGGGCTTCGTAGTGTTTTGAGCGATTGTGGATGGCCACAGTTAGCTAACCGCCAGACAAATTGTATAGGATGACGATGATCATGTGGTGTATGTCGCCCTATTTTTCCGATTTGTTTCATTTAGCATTTTACAATGCAAAATTGTTACACTAGGACCAACAAAGAAAAAATAGATTAAACCTACATTTCGTATATATTAGTGGTTATGCTAAGATGGCCACTACAAAACCAACCAGCCCAAAAAGTTAGCTCAGTCATTTTCTACGTGTGCAATATAAACAATACCCACAAGCTTTTTCCCTTCAATATTACGTAATCCAAAAAAATACATGGTGGTTTTCTCGCGAAGCATTTCCAAGGCATATGTTTGTTACTACAGATCGCTAAGTTTCTCCAAGGCAGAATTTCTTTTTTCCTACTCGATTAGCACAGGGTGCTTGGTAAGAGTATATAGCATGTTTGATGTAAGGTCTGGGAAAAGGGCTTAAAAGAACTAGGACCAACAATATAAATGGATTTTTTTTATACTAAAAAATATTTGTTATTGTGTTGCAACACTCATATATATATATATATGCTCTGTGCAATACTTTACGAGGGTTTAGCTCTGTAGTTTTATGCTTGTGTAATTTGTAAGTATAACCCATCTCATCTCATTTCAATTCATCTTCGATGAACAATCAAGCCAAAGTTCTGTTTTCCACGTTCTTTCTTTTTTTTTTGATATTTTTGCAACAGGCAAAAGACTTCATCTCTGTTGAGCAATCAAGCTATAACTCTGATTTTCATGTTGTTGTACTTTTTCTAAAATTTTGCAATGGACAAATGACCTTATCTCTGATAAGTAATCTCTTTTTTCCATCTTGTTGCATTTTTGTGAGATCTTGCAACAAATAAGAAACCAATTTACTCTTTGTAGAAAATTAATAAATTAATATGTAAAGACTGAAATTCTAACACAAAAGTCACATCAGCAAAAATAATATAGTCTAAGGAGTCGGTCAACAAGTTAAAAGTCGAATGCATAAGTCGACAAGATATAAATAGATTCCTTATAATATATGAATAGTAATTGCAACTCGGTATGCAATTTTTACACTGAATAGATGTTATGTTGTTGAACTTTTTGTAATTTTTATTTAGTTAAGAAATGAAATTTGATGCTTATTTTTTAGTCATATCGTAAGTTATTTTGTTGTAATTAAAATCTGATTCTACCATTTTTTTAGCATTCAACGTTTGATGTTTGGGTTGAAATTTTATGTTTGTTCTATCTTTATCGTGAGCCTTGTTAAGTGGATATTGATTAAACTGTTGGCATTAAGCAGAATTGCCACTAGTGACAACACTTATTTGCATTCTGAGTGCAAACCGAGCAAGATAGTGCAAATCGAGCAAGACAGTGCAAACTGAGCAGAACAGTGCAAACCGAGCAAGACAGTGCAAACCGAGCAAGATAGTGCAAACCGAGTAACATTATGTCTACTGAGTTACCAGTATTTACCGAGTTCAAAACCTATCGAGTGGTTAGTATGAACCGTGCCTTCACTTCTACCGAGTGCATGACGATGCCGAGTAATGCAGTGGACGCCGAGTATCAGAAAGTCACCGAGTTAGTTTGCAGAAACCGTGTAATCATACTTGGGCCGACTTAGTGGCACTTATGTTTATTTGTCAAGCCGACTTTGTAATTGTAATTGTAATTAATTGTTTAGACTTGTATATAAACAAGGTTCTAAAAATGTCAAGATGTAATGTAATGAGTATGAATGTGAAAAAGAAAGAAAGGCAGAGATAAGCGAATTACAAAGGGCTACAACAGTATAAGGAACAGCAAAGACAAATTCATCACAGAAGGTGATCAGTACATCAACGAATCTCAATCAGCAATCCAGTTGCAAAGCAAGAGATCTACTATTTCATCCTAACAGGTGAATCAGTACTAAAATCCTTTAATCGGGTAGACTTAATAGTCTTTTGTAAAATCTCTTTACCGAGTGCATACTTCATTGTATGTTTGTAAATCTTTTAACAGGGTGGATTTAGCAATCCTTATTGCTCCTAGCAGGGAAGATCATCAGAAGTGATCAAATTGTAAGCCTTAACCGGCCAACTTTATACTGCAGTACTAAAGCTTTGTGGGTTTCATCCCCACCCCAGTTTTACTTTCTTTTTGGAAGGTTTCTGGGTAACCAAATCTATGGGTCATTGTTGTGAATGCTTTTAAGTTTCATGCTTTCTATATGCAAAAGGATAAAGTAAATACATCTGTAATTGAAAGAAAATTTGAAGTTACTGATTCACCCCTCCCCTCTCAGTAACTCGGTTAATTCCTAAATATTTCCAACAATTGGTATCAGAGCAGCATTGGTTCTCAAGATTAAGCTTAACTAGCTTGAGCAAAGATCCAGGACAATGGAGGTATTCAAACTGAACAAGGTGATTGAAAATGAAAAGCTAGATCTGGAAATGGCCATAGCTAAACTTAAAGAAGCAAAAGAACATCTTTCCCAATCCCTAAGAAGAAAGAAGGAACTTGCAAATCAGATGAATGATCAGAATTACATTGAAGAAAAGATTGAAGATCTTTTTCCCTCAAATAGCTCAGATGAAGCAAACAATGCTGTCAAAGAACTCCTAGAAAAAAATGGGTCTCTGCAGGAAGAGGTGAGAATTGAATTAAGCATAAAGCTTCCATAGGCGGTAAATAAAGGAAAGAAGAGGATAGCCAAAATGCAAATGCTAACCGAGGACAAAGGAGAAAATGATGAAGAAGAAGAGGAAAAGGATGAGAAAACAGAGGAACCAGAACCTGCAAAGAAGAAAGGAAAGGTATTCATCACTAAGGCACCTAAGCCTCCCACTGCTGTATTTACAAGGAGAAGTGCAAGAGGTAAGATAGACAAGGCAGACAAAGATATAGTATTCAAAAGGCCTCCTCTAAACTTTCAAGAGAGGATCAAACTTTTTAGAGAAGGATCAGGATCTGGAGTAAGTAATATAAAATCTTTTAAATATGAAACCAGATCGGAAACAGAACAGAAGGAAATAGAAGATGCTGTCATTGAAAAGATGGGACAGTGGAAATACTCTCCTGATGAAATAGCCCCACAGGTTCCAGCAGCTTTATTAGATCCAATAAAAATGAGATGGAGCAATGCCAAGCAAACTGTAAAAGACATATTTGATCAAACCCTGAGACAGTTAATGCCGAGCTTGAAAAATGATGAAATAAAGAAGGCATTGAAGGAGAATGAAAATAAGATGACACTAAAATTCAATACTTGTTTGATTCTGATTAACAATATTGAATCGGTTGTGAAGGCTGCAAATGCCACATGGAAGAACATATACCATCTTCACCAACCGAGTATTGAAACAGTTATAATAAAGGACATTGAAGATGACAGTGATGAACAAGAAGAAGCCACTGAGGTAGATGATACTGTGAGAATAGCGGCAGAAGTCATTGCATCACTTCCTACCTCTCTAGTAAAAGTTTCTACATCTAGCCCGGAGACACCTTCAAGCATGGTTGTGACAACTTCAACATTTGTCCAATCACCTATGGCAACAATAGAAGCAACTACCATTTCTTCTACCGAGTTGCAGTCTCCTACTTCATCAAGTTTTTCAGCAGTAAGTATTCCAGTTTTTGATTCTACAAGTGTAAATACTTTAAGTTCTCCAGTAGACAGTATACCAGTCTCTATAGGCAGTCCTACTATGTCTACTGTCACTACTACTAAGGCATTAAGTACAGATAAGCCTAAGGCTCAACCAAGTATAAAATTTTTGGGTAAGAATATAGTAGAGGATATAGACCTAGATGAAGAAATAAAGATTCCAACATTGGATTTTGCAAATCTATCAGCGGACCAAATGCAAAATATAGGTGAAATCCTCCAAAGGAAAGCAAAGCAAAAGAAGCTTAAAGAGGAGAGAGACAAGGAATATCAAATCATTAAGGATGCTAAGGACATTTTGTTTGATGCATTAGGTATTAAAGTAGACTCCTCTCAACATATTTTGTTACAATTAGCAAAAGCAGTAAATAAATACAATGAGGATTCATCTGGGACAGAAAAGTTAGTTGAAAGAGCCGAGAAGAGATTCAACAATAAAGTGCTTGAGCACATTGCTCAGCACATAGCTATTAATCAAGTGGAATTGTCTTCAGTTTTGTCAAACATTGAATGTACCTATTCGAATGTTACCTCTCTTTTGGCCAGACTGTGCAATATTGCCGAGTTCACAAAGGATGTCAAGGATAAAATGAATAAAATTGATGAGGATTTGAAGATTAGCATACAGAAGCTGCAACTTGAACCAAGTTCAAGCTCTGCTCATCACATGAAAATCTCATACCTATCAAATATGCAGTCAGATCTACTGAAAGAAGACACAAGGATCCGGTCCACACTGTTAGACATCCAGAACATGATCCTTCCCATCATGAATACAATGTATAAGCACATTGAACATTCCAAAACATTGATTCATGACAATCAGTTCTCTATAGCAGATCACATGATTGAACTCTCTGCAGAAGTACAAATTGCAATCCAAACATGCAAGATTCTGCAAGAAAATTGGGACAGAACCCTGGCACTAATAATGAAGGTACATTCTATTTTTCTATCAAATTTTGGATTTTCTCTGTAAATCACTTGTATATACACTTTTGGCATTATCATCAAAAAGGGGGAGATATGTATAGAAGGAGAATATGTATAGAAGAAGATTTTTATAGAAGAAAAAGTTAGCACATTGAAAGGGGGAGATAATGTATAAAGCCCTATAACAAAGACAAATTTTGAAAAATCAAAATAAAACTCAGCATGGTTCATGTATATAAGTTTTGGGTAATAAGTGTTTTTGTCACTAATGCCAAAGGGGGAGGTTGTTGGCATTAAGTAGAATTGCCACTAGTGACAACACTTATTTGCATTCTGAGTGCAAACCGAGCAGACAGTGCAAACCGAGCAAGACAGTGCAAACCGAGCAGATAGTGAAAACCGAGCAAGACAGTGCAAACCGAGCAGAACAGTGCAAATCGAGCAGAACAGTGCAAACTGAGCAAGATAGTACAAATCGAGCAAGACAGTGCAAACCGAGCAAAATAGTGCAAACCGAGCAGGACAGTGTAAACCGAGTAACATTATGTCTACCGAGTCACTAGTATCTACCGAGTTCAAAACCTACCGAGTGGTTAGTATGAACCATGCCTTCACTTCTACCGAGTGCATGACGATGCCGAGTAATGCAGTGGACGCCGAGTATCAGAAAGTCACCGAGTTAGTTTGCAGGAACTGTGTAACCATACTTGGGCCGACTTAGTGGCACTTATGTTTATTTGTCAAGCCGACTTTGTAATTGTAATTGTAATTAATTGTTTAGACTTGTATATAAACAATGTTGTAAAAATGTCAAGATGTAATGTAATGAGTATGAATGTGAAAAAGAAAGAAAGGCAGAGATAAGTGAATTACAAAGGGCTACAGCAGTATAAGGAATAGCAAAGACAAATTCATCACAGAAGGTGATCAGTACATCAGCGAATCTCAATCAACAATCCAGTTGCAAAGCAAGAGATCTACTGTTTCATCCTAACAAGTGAATTAGTACTAAAATCCTTTAACTGGGTAGACTTAACAGTCTTTTGTAAAATCTCTTTACCGAGTGCATACTTCATTGTATGTTTGTAAATCCTTTAACAGGGTGGATTTAGCAATCCTTATTGCTCCTAGTAGGGCAGATCATCAAAAGTGATCAAATTGTAAGCCTTAACCGGCCAACTTTATAATGCAGTACTAAAGCTTTGTGGGTTTCATCCCCACCCCAGTTTTACTTTCTTTTTGGAAGGTTTCTGGGTAACCAAATCTATGTGTCATTGTTGTGAATGCTTTTAAGTTTCATGCTTTCTATATGAAAAAGGATAAATGAAATACATCTGTAATTGAAAGAAAATTTGAAGTTACTGATTCACCCCTCCCCTCTCAGTAACTCGATTAATTCCTGAATATTTCCAACATAAACGATATGTAAAATAATTATGTTACATAATAATTAATATTTTTTCACAAACTTTTAAAAAAAATTGTAATATTTTTTCTTATAGAATAGTCTATTTGAATTTTAACCACCTGATTTTAATCGAACGATAGTCGGTCAATCTTGGAATGTAACTTCTAACCACCAATAATTTGGGAGACTACGCGATTTAGACCTATTTCCATTCTGCAGATGTTTTGTACTTAACCAATTGAATTTGGAGATTTGGAGAGAAAGGTTATCTCGTGTTCTCCAAATTTATTTTGTAACAGTGAGAGTATTTTGAGGTTTGGCGACTAAGGGAATCTCGAGTTTTGTAAATTTGTGTTTAACCATCGTGAGTTTGTGTTGCTAACTAGTAAACGAATTTGGTTTTCAAAGGTATTAATTACTAAATTGAATATTATTTAATAACAGATTTTGAGGTCATTAATATCTAGATCCGATATGTCAGGTAAAAGCATTTTTTATAATATAGCGAGTCCAGAGTATTCTTTAAATCACAACAATTTTGTAAACATTTTAATGTACTGTCTGTGGAGACTTAGCGATTATAGTCTATTTCGTTGTTGCTGGAAGATTAATTATTGAAGGAGAGTTTAAGTGACTCCAACAAGTTTGTTAATTAGCATTAAATTGTAAATCCGATATGTCAAATAAAAGCATTGTAGTATAATATTGGCAATAATATAGAGTTGTAGAAAGTCAAGTTTTTGTATGCAAGGTTTTCAATCATCGGATTTGAATGCCAGTAACTATTAAATCCGACATTGTACTGAGTACTTTTATAGTTTTTAGATGACGGTTCATAGTTTTTTAATCTTTGAGTTAAATAGTAAGATCGACGGTTGGCGCAGGATCACAAGGTCTAAATAGATTTTTGCGAACACACGACAACTGTTGATTTTCTGCAAAGTGTCAGTCCTGCAAAAATCTTAGGGACTGAGCGCATGTGGTGACCTGACAACAAGATCAACAACTAGCGCATGATCACAAGGGCTACCAAGATTCCTTGCGGTCTTGCGACAACCGTTGGATGAAGATAAGATTCAAAGCTTACATGTGATGCCAAAATAATAGGGAGTGAAGTATTAAGGACTTAGGAAAATTTAATAATATCTATATGCTTTAGACTTACGGAAATTAAAAGGGGCCTAGGTAAAAAGAAATGTTAGGAATTAGAAATTAGAAACTTAAGTGACTTTGTAAAAAGTAACGGTCAAATAGAACATAGAAGAGCAATGTAGGGTAAACAAAAGTGGGTTTCGAAGGTACTAATTACTAAATCCGATACTATTTAATAACGGATTTTGAGATCATTAACATCTAAATCCGATATGTGAAGTAAAAGCATTTTCTATAATATTTGTTATAATAGAAAGTTGAACAATGATGTAACATTTGAATGATTATTGGAAAAAAAACATTCTATATCTATATCTATATTTAAATTAAAATAAAATTGAAAAGTTGTAGTTAATTTAATATCTTATAATTAAGTTACTTTATTAATCAGTATACGATATATCGTAGAAATTAAGTGTGGCAAATTTCACAGTATTTGTATTAAATGCAAGGTTTTCGATTGTCAGATTTGTGTGCGACTAACTACTAAATTCGGCATTGTACAGAGTACCTTTATAGTTTTGAGATGATGGTTCATTTTTTTTTTAATCTTTGAATTAAATGGTAAGATTGACGGTTGTCGCATGATTGCAGGGTCTAATTTATTTTTTTACGAACACACGACAACCGTTGATTTTGTGTAGAGTGTCAGTCCTGCATAAACTTTAGAGACTGAGCGCATGCGGCGACCTGCCAACAAAATGAATGACTGACGCATGATCGCAAGCGCTACAAAGATTCTTTACTGTCTTGCGAGAGCCGTTAGACCAAAATAAGATTCAAACCTTACATGTGATGCCGAAACATAATAGATAAAAAAATAACCATAGTATTATTTTACTATTTAAAAAATAATATGTTGTTTAAAAAAATCATCTTAGCATACTTTCTAAATTATATTATATATTTTAACCAGAAATTGTGAAATCTTATATTTAACATATATTATTGTTTATATTAATAAATATAAGTATTATTTCACATATAAAATAAATAATATAATATTTATTGATAATATTTAGTAAAGTCTAATCATTGTTGTTTATATTAACTCGAATCACTATATATTAATGTAAATATATTTATTATAGATTTAGAATATTTGGAAAACCTATATTTATAATTTAAAATAAAAAATTATAATTTTAAAATAAAATTCATTAAAAATAATAATTAACATTTTTAAAATAATACAAAACTATATAATAAAATATAATATAATTTCTGTACTTAATTTTTTCTTTTAAAAAAAAAAAAAACCATTCTTATATTATATGTTTTGCTAAATATATTGTACTCTATGATTTCATTAGACCCTTATTAATAATCTATGCTTATTTATCTATCGTAATATAATTATCTTATAGTATTATAAAAATAAATTGGAAACTTAATTTTTCTAAAAAATTAAATAAATAAGTCATTACATTGTATAATAACTTTAATTATTTATTATAACAATTTCATTATTAAGATCTTTGAAAGAAAAATAAGATACAATTTTTTAATTAGATAATTGACTCTTTATACATATATGTAAATATGTTAAAAAAATCATTTTTAATTAAAATTTCAATAAATTTTTAGGTATAATAAATAAAGTATAGTATAGGTTAAAAAAATTCTATAAACATTTTATATATAATATTAATAAATTATATTTAAATATGTAAAAGTGATAAATTGATATTATATATATATATATATATATATATATATATATATATATATATATAAAATAGTTAACACAATTATATTTATCAATATACATCACTTTGAATAATATATTTTTATCCTTATTTAATTAATATTAAATTATGAATTTTGTGGTCATTAACATGTAAATTCGATATGTCAACTAAGAGCATTGTACTATAATATTTGCAAGAATATATAGTTGTACAATGATATAAATAAGTTACTAAATTAATATGCATACGATATATTAGAGAAATTAAGAGTGGCAGATTTCGCATTAGAGGACAATGATATTAATATTAGCTTGGAAATGGGAGATCCATTAGATTCTGGAATGACTATTGGATTCTGAACTACCCTAATCTTGGCTTTAGATTCAAACCTCTCATGGACTACCTCAGGCATGTCCTTGGTAATAGAACCTCCAACTACATTGCGGGCAGGAATTGGAGAGATATATCTAATCCTATAAGAGATAGACCACATCTTCAATATTTGGCTAATGAGCTCATGGAAATCCTGAGAGATGTCAGAATCCTGGGTCTCGGTGGCCAAGATTCCATCATTTGGGCCCCTACCCAAGTGGGTACCTTCTCGGTCAAAACTGCTTACAACCTGCTTCTGAAGGAAGAGAATAATTTGGGGGACTAGACGAAGGTGTGGATCCCTCAGCTCACACCGAAAATCAATTTCTTCTAGTGGAACCTTATGCATGGTAAATTTTTAACTCTAACAATTTTATAAAAAGGGGATTCTCCATGGTGAATAGGTGCGTCCTATGTAAAAAGGAGGAGGAAATGGTGAACCACCTTTTTTTACACTGTGATTATGCCACTAGCATCTGGCAGGAGGTCATTGGTAGATTGGGAATCTCGTGGGCTCTGGGTAATGATGTACATCAATCAAAAATTAGAGATCCCCCTCCAATCATCCCCTTCTCCAACTCCTTTGGCGAATGCTGCCCCCACACATTTGCTGGACTATCTGGAAGGAAAGGAACAACAGGATATTCAAGGAGACTAGTAACCAGTCTAAGACTTGCCTCTATCTTGGAACTAAGCTCCTTTGTGAAAATGTTAGTGTGGCTAAGTGGAAACTTCCCTCAGAACCCCCCTCTGCCTGGGAAGTCAAAATGGTTGATAAATGGAACATGCTAGCTGGTTTTTCCAAGTTTGACGATTCCAAGCTGATGGCTATAAAAGCTACTAGATGGGCTGCCTCGCTCAGAGGCTAGACCAAATTAAACTTTGATGGGATAGCTAATAACCTCGCTCAGGGTGGGGAGGTGTGCTAAGAGACCCTAATAGCACTTGCCTCTTGGCTTATGCAGAGCCGCTTAAGAATTGCATTGTTAACCAAGCAGAGGGCATGTCTCTTCTATGGGGGATTAAATTTGCCATCAAATGAACATCAGACTGCTAGAAATTGAGGGGGATTCCAAAGTGGTGGTGGAGGCTATCAAAAGAAGAGCTAATGCGGGGTGGTGGGTTAGCTCCATTATTTTGGAAATTCGTGAGATGCTCAACAATTTCCAATGCATGACTATTGCCCACACGTATAGGGATGGAAATGCGGTGGCAGATTCGATGGCTGCTATTGGCCTCAAACAAACCAAATTAAACAATTGGAGGGTGGTTAGCAAACTACCTAAGGTGACTCAGCAACTTATCAAAGGGGAAATAAATGTTACCACTAACATTTAAAATAAGCCAAGCTGTCATGATTATTAAGAGTCCTACCTTGATCACGTGTCGGTGCAAGCTGGTGATTTTTGTGATTATGAAAAAGAATGCCCAAAACCCCATAAAGAATCATAAATGCCCTTCAAGCATGTGGAGAGATAGATGTCTGCATCGGTGGGCTTTCTTGGCTAACAAGGACGTTAAGTGTAGCCTTGACGTTATTTCTAATTATGGCACATGGAGATCCATTAGATATCACCGTATAGAGCCCGGATCCCAAAATTTCACCCAAGGCCATCCTTTTAAGTATAATCATTTCTCGAAATGGCTAAATCAAAACAACTGGTTTTATACTCTCTATCAAGAAGCTCGGCCCTTCGGTTTTCAAGGTATTCTGGCATAGGAGAAGGAGAGAATCGACATGGGAGGCAACACTCTACACATTGAACCAGATAAGATTGGTGAGGCCTTCATCTCTGACCCTTTGGTGACCCACTACTGTAAAGAGAGCGGTATCTGGGGTTTTATGGAGCACATGAAAGGTGGACACAATGAGCAGATATCTAAACAGTTCATCTCATCCTGGAACAATAGGAAAGTTTCTGTTGGGGGCATCCATTTCTAGATTAATGAGGAGGTCATTGCTAAGGCGACGAGGCTCTGTATGGAAGGGAGAAAGTATAAAAAAACCAGTCGGACGCCTGACCCTACCAGCCTCAGCCAATTTTTCAGAGAGGGAGAGAAACCTGTCAAGAAGTCAAGGGATTTCAACCGTAAAGAGCTTCTGGAGGTCTAGCCCAAGCTGTGTCTCATTCTGATGAAATATTTCATCCTGGAAGGTAAATTTATGGTGTTCTACTATTACCACTTACCTTTTTTTAATCACATTAGAAATAGGGACTTAATATCCATTCCCTTTTACCTCCTTCATTCCATTGGAAGCAATATGTTGGATATTAGGGAAAACCCTGAAAAATCAACCCCTATTCTCCATCAGGGTCTCCTGCTCTGTCTTTACCACTTCCATAAGGTTGTCTGCCCTCCGCCCCAACCCCCCCAATCATCCAAGAGGTCACCTAGGAGGATTCCCCATAAAAAACTGACAATCCCACTCACTCCACCTCCCACTCTATCCATGAAATCAAGGAGATGGATCTTGTCCCTAATGATGGTAGAACCCACAAAAAATGTGTGAAAAATCCTTTCAATAGGAGGAAGGAGCATGAGGAGTCCCATGTCTCTGAATATTTAGAGACTAAAGATTTGAAGGAGTCTAACAGTATTGAGACTGAATGAAAACCCAAAAAATAGAGGATTTTGGAGAGCCAGATCAAGTTGGAGGTTGACTTAGGTGGCCCTAGTCACCGTCAGTTTAACATAATTGTGAAGGAGCAGTGTAAAACTAGAATCTTGGAAACGGTTTCAAAAGAGAAGTCCCTATCGGAAAAAGACTCCCATTCCGCTGAGTCAATGGAGGGCTCTTCTAATGATCACCTGAGTCTGAACAGGACTGGAACCATGCCCCCTCTTAACACCTAGCAAACCATGGAGGCCCCCCCATAGCCCTACCCTGCCTCTGGGTCCCCCTCATGATCACCAGACCAAGCCCCCCACTGCTGAGCACAACCCCGGTCTTTTGGAAGGCAATGATAGGCTTAAGGGCACCCTTAAGTTGAAGTTTTCTGAATTGGACAAAGAGATTAATGACATCAAGCAGGACATGAAGGAACTCAAGCATCGCATTATGATGACTAAAAAATTTTCTCTTAAGGTCTTGTATGCTTCGGCTATGACCCTCTACATTGTGTGGGAAAAAATGGCGGGCGGTAAACTGGTGGCGAACGATGACAAGCTGGGTGGAAGAAATTAGCTTCTGGTGCTCATGAGGTTTTTATTTTTGTTTGGGCATGACCCTAAGTTCTCCTTGTTGGGTTCCCGTTTTAAGGTTATTTTGCCTAGTCTTTGGTTTAGCCCTGCATGGCTTATAACTGTTACTTTAATTGCTACTACTTGCTTTAGGTAGTTTGGTTTAATCCTTTTGAAAAGAACTATTGTGTTTGTTTTTGATGGAGGCAGAATAGTCCTTATTTTTTTTGTTGTTAAACTGCTATTGAAATGCTTATGACTAGTGCCATTAATATGTTGTTAATTTGCCTCTAGTCCTTCTGCACCTTGGGCCAACATTCTCTTGCTGCTTTTTCTATCAAAAATAGTCAGAACATTTAATTCACATCAGTGATAAATCTAAGAATGATTTTGTTAATTAACACTCTTTCAAATCGTATAGAATGTAAAATATTTGTATTCAATGCAAGGTTTTTGATCATCAGATTTATATGCCAGTAAGTACTAAATGAATGTAGTCGCAGTCTGTCATAATGTGAATCTTGAATTTGATATTTTCAAGAGATTTAGTGAGAAGTGGATTCTGATATGCAAAGAAAATCCATTTAAAATCAAACGAAATTGAAACATAAAAAAAATATTGAAATTTTATGATTATCTTTCTATATAATGACTATATGAGATATGACATAAGTTATGAGTGTCAGAATTTGCATTTGATGACATCGATATTATACATGAAAGTAACTGATAGTAGTGACAACATTTAATGTACATCTGTAACAAATCTAATAAAGATTTTGTTTTAAAATGATATTAAATTGTTTTTTAAATTTTACAACATGTCACATCTGATATTAAATCGTTAACTTTTTTACATATGAAATAACTTAATTGTTTCAGATTTCACTTAACATGACATCGATATAAGAAATGAAATTAACTTAGAATAGTCGAAACAATTAAAGCACATCAGTAGCAAATCTAGTAAAGATTTTGTCAATTAATAATCTTGTAAATCTTATAGAAAGGCATATATTTGTTAAACCTAACGTTTCTATAAAAGGATAAACAACAAAATCAATTCATTACAAAGATCATTACTGTAGATAATATGGATTAGTATAAATGAACTATTAGCAATGGAAGCTACATTTACTTTTCAAACAAGAAAACAACAAATAGCTTTTTTTGTGAGAGTCAAACATACATATTTAAAAAATTTATTACTCTACAAGACTAACTCTGTTGTCCAAGCAGTTGAATGGACATCAGGTGAAGAATTTCACAATGCTACTCATCGATGGAAGGTAAATGTAGACATTATTGCTATGTTAATGGCTTGGGGTTTAGAAATAGGAGAAAATGTTTAGACTGTTCATTTTTTCATGATCTCTCTTTTTCCAAAAAATTTGATTAACGAACTTAATTTGTTGCTAGAATACGCACAACCTGGTCAAGGTTTTGACTACAGTAAGTGTTTTGTAAACAAAAAAGACATTGAAAAGATGGGTATTTTTCCATTTCTGCGATGGCCAATGTCAATAGACAAAGACCTTTACAAAAAAGATATTGAAAATCAATGGGTAAATCTATGTAAACAAATAAGGCAATATAAATAAATTGAAGTTGCATCAATATTTCTAGTTATTTTTCCACAACATGAACATTCTGTTTGTGTACAAATAAAACGTAAACATTGGAATAATCAAGCTTCTACAACAAATCAACTTCAATTAGGGATACCAGTTAGCTATCCTAAATGTCCTCGCAGTTTCGGTCGACAAAGACGAAAGCTAGTTGAAAAGTTTGCTAGCTGATCAGATTGTAAGGTAATTATTATAATATTTATATTTTATTAAACTTAAAAAACCATAACATTAATTTCTGTCATTTTTATCTATTTTTTGTATGTTTTAATTCAGGTACGCAAAAGCATATGCTTTTGGAAACTAAGGTAAGCGGAAGAAAAGATTTTCATTTCTATATGGCTGGTTGTTCATATTTGCAGTAAACTACATTGTTGTTATATTATCTGGTTTACATCTTGTTTTTCATAAATGATATTGTAAAAGAAAATACATTTGAGGATAATACTTTTTTTATATAGAATCAAAATATATTTACAAATGTGGAAATGCTATCCAATGTTTTCACTAAAATATAGCTAATTGAATAGCGAATATTTTTTTTCCGATATTCTAAAATATGTTTTAATTTATCTATTTATAAAAAAATATTAACTTGCTTTTATTCTCAGAATTATATGTTTAAAATGTGGTTTATATTTTATTTATTGATATATTTAAATTTCTTGAAATGAATGAATACGTAAATTTTCTGTTGTAATTTTACATATAATTTTTTAAAATAATATTATAATTGAAAATATATTTGAGTAAATTGTTTTTTGGTTGTGAAGTGAGTATATAGATTGTATTAGTCGCTCAAAGAGTTGGCATATTTTTATTTTGTATAGCAATCTGACGAATAAAGAAAGTGTCTTATATTCAGTGATAAATTTAGTAGAACAAATTTATTTGGTGACTTAACAACTGAGGTTTGAATGACAGTCGGTCAATATTTTAGGTTTTCATGATTTTATCCAGATACTCATCAAGTAGTTTTAATCTCAAAGACTTATTGAGTATACAAAGAAAAGATAGTTGTTGAATTTTATAGCCTATTATGAGTTTTTATAACTATTCAATGACTATGGTTAGATCTTAATTAAATGACATCCTTTAAGCGTTTTGATACTATTTTTTTAAAATATCGAGACTGAGTGACTGTAGTGTATCTCATAGTTGTTGTAAGTTTTTTCAATACCTGATTTAATTGTGAAACTCTGTGGCTACTGTTAGATCTGAATCTAATGGTTTTCCTTATGTCTCTTTATCTTTACTTTTTATTGACATACTTAGCAACTGATTGGAATTTCTTAGTTGGAAAATAATTTTTTACTTTTCAAGTTTTCGTTGGGTTTACACGAGGTGTGTCATTTTGAGATTTAGTGACTGTTGAGTATTCTCTAAATCGTTGCAACTCTTAATAAACTTTAATTTCTTGTTGCGACTTCTCGCTAGCCATAGGATGTAAATCTGACGGTGCTGATTTTTTGAAACCAAACCTTACAAAAATTAAAGATATGTGAGATCAATTTAACCAGACAATCTTAATTGAATGGTAGTCGATCAATCTCCGTAGTAGTTAGATGACATAAGCTTTATTATTGCATTGTATTTTTTAAAGGGTTTTCTTCAAAAATTGAGAAATGTGAGATTTAGATTATGTATCTGGCATGCAGTCGCGAGAAGAAATAAAAGTCTATTTAATGTTTCTACAATTAAGAGTATACTCTGTAGTCGCTTAATAAATTTTATTTTTTTTTCTTCGACAGCGTTGTAGTTAGTGGAAAATTCAGATTTAGAAGTCAGTAACAACTAAATATGAGAATTTTTATACATATGACTCAATTTTTTAAATGAATACAACATTTTCAATTGTAAGATTTATTTGTTATTGACATCTAAATCCTTTTTAAAAAAAAAAGTTATTTGTCTCTGGCAGAGTTTTTAGTGGAGATGACAAATATATTGATTAACGATTCTAAAAAAAATTAAAGCCATATGTCATTCTATGTACCATCATTACTAATATTTCCTATATTGAATACATATACTGATCATATCTGGAAGCCACAAGAATATTTCTTGAAAATGTCAAGAACATTAATTCCTTTTACCATTTATATCTTTTATGTCTATGAAATTATGACTTAAAATTAATAAACTTCCAGTATCTATCATTTCATTGTTTGAAGTGCGTATATGTAAATTAATTATGTTACATAATAATTAATATTTTTTCGTAAACTTTTTAAAAAAATTGTAATATTTTGTCTTATAGAATAGTCTATTTGAATTTCAACCACCCGATTTTAAGCGAACGACAGTCAATCAATCTTGGAATGTAACTTCTAACCACCAATAATTTGGGAGACTACGAGATTTAGGCATATTTCCATTTTGCAAATGTTTTGTACTTAACCCATTGAATTTGGAGATTTGTAGAGCAAGGTTATCTCGTGTTCTCCAAATTTGTTCGGTAATTGCGAGAGTATTTTGAGGTTTGGTGACTAAGGGAATCTCAAGTTCTATAAATTTATCTTTAACTGTCATGAGTTTGTGTTGCTGACTAGTAAACAAATTCGGTCTTCGAAGGTAATAATTACTAAATCAGATATTATTTAATAATAGATTTGGAGGTCATTAACATCTAGATCCGATATGTTAGGTAAAACTATTTTTTATAATATTGCTAGTCCAGAGTATTCTTTAAATCATAACAATTTTGTAAACATTTTAATGTACTATCTGTGGAGACTTAGTGACTATAGTCTATTTCATTTTTGTTGCAAGATTAATTATTGAAGGAGAGTTTAAGCGACTCCAACGAGTCTGTTAATCAACCTTAAATTGTAAATCTAATATGTCAAATAAAAGCATTGTAGTATAATATTGGCAATAATATAGAGTTGTAGAAAGTCAAGTTTTTGTATGCAAGGTTTTCGATCGTCGGATTTGTATGCCAGTAACTGTTAAATCCAACATTGTACTAAGTACTTTTATAGTTTTTAGATGACGGTTCATATTTTTTTTTAATCTTCAAATTAAATAGTAATATCAACGGTTGGCACATGATCACAAGGTCTAAATAGATTTGTTGCAAACACACAACAATCGTTGATTTTTTGCAGTGTCAGTCCCATAGAAAGCTTAGGGATTGAGCGCATGTGGTGACCTGACAACAAGATCAACGACTAGCGAATGATCGCAAGGGCTACCAAGATTCCTTGTGGTCTTGTGACAACCGTTGGATGAACATAAGATTCAAAGCTTACATGTGATGCTGAAATATTAGGGAGCGAAGTATTAAGGACTTAGGAAAATTTAATAATATCTATATGCTTCAGACTTACAAAAATTAAAAGGGGCCTAGGTAAAAATAAATGTTAGGAATTAGAAATTAGAAACTTAAGTGAGTTTGTAAAATATAATGGTTCAAATAGAACATAGAAGAGCAACGTAGGGTAAACAAAAGTGGGTTTCGAAGGTACTAATTACTAAATTCGATACTATTTAATAACGGATTTTGAGGTCATTAACATCTAAATATGATATGTGAAGTAAAAAATATTCTATAATATTTGGTATAATAGAAAGTTGAACAATGATACATAATATTTGAATGATTATTGGAAAAAAAACATTCTATATCTATATTTAAATTAAAACAAAATTGAAAAGTTGTAGTTAATTTAATATCTTATAATTAAGTTACTTTATTAATCAGTATATGATATATCCTAGAAATTAAGTGTGACAGATTTCACAGTATTTGTATTAAATGCAAGGTTTTCTATTGTTGGATTTGTATGCGACTAACTACTAAATCTGACATTATACTGAGTACCTTTATAGTTTTGAGATGACGGTTCATATTTTATTTTTAATCTTCGAATTAAATGGTAAGATTGATGGTTGTCACATGATCGCAAGGTCTAATTTATTTTTTTGCGAACACATGACAACCATTGATTTTATGCAGAGTGTTAGTCCTGCAAAAACTTTAGAGACTAAGCGCATGCGGTGACCTGTCAACAAAATGAATGATTGGCGCATGATCACAAGCGCTACAAAGATTCCTTACGGTATGGTGAGAACCATTGGATCAAAATAAGATTCAAACCTTAATGTGATGCCGAAACATAATAGATAAAAAAATAACCATAGTATTATTTTACTATTGAAAAAACAATATGTTGTTTTAAAAAATTTATCTCAGCATACTTTCTAAATTATTGTTTGAAGGGCATATCTCATTTGTTTCACTGTTTATAACAGACCAAGATGAACATATGCTTTTGCTAGGCCGAAATGGGCAACAATGGGAAGTGGAATTATTGGGTGTTGATGAAACACAAGAATTTGAGCATGGTTGAGAAATATATATTAATTTCTATGACTTCCAAATGAGTGATTTTGTTATGATCATGTACATAGATAAGTTTTATTTGAAGGTTCATATATTAGGAAAATTTTTTATGTGAAAGTTATCAGTGCAGAAAACAAAATTTGGTTAGATGAGAGACACTCTTGTTAAAAAATGTTCAATTTCTATTAAGCAATGAGAAATATCTTGATAACATCAACATTATTAATAACCTAGTTTTGTTATACAGTCATTAAGTTATTGCTTATTGCTTGATTCAAACTGCACATTTTGGTACAAGGGTGTCTCTCATCTGACCAATGTTTGTTTTCTGCAATGCTATTTTTCACACAACAATTTTTCCAAATATTTGAATGTTGAAATAAGACTTAGCTATGTACTTGATCACAACAAATTGACCAAACTGCAAGCCATAGAACTTGAGAACTTGTTTTTCAACCATGCCCAAATTCCAATTTTTTATTTTTGTCCTCACTGGTTGGACAGTGATAATTTTTATTTGCTAAAGAAATTGAAGGCTATATATCTAATATTTGCACCATTGTTTAGGTCATGGTTAGTGACTAGGTGTTTTTATGTATGATTATTGTTAGAGTAAAGTATTAATTATGTAAATTAATCTTTAGTCCCTTCTTAAGATATCAACTCCTTTTTGCTTTAGTTAAACCCACATGCACTAGTTGTTCTAAACTCATGCATTAGTCATGTAATAGTTAAACTAATTATTACATACACTAGGGTTTTCCTTTCAAGGCTTTCAATCTCCTTTATAAGGATGATCCATTGCATATTTTATTCATTCATTATTTGAGGATATTTTCTTCATATTTTTGAGTCAAACCCTTGCCCTCTTCTTGTCTCTACTTCCTTGTAACAGATTTTTGTATGTAGGTGATCTTCAGGTTTCTTGGATTTGTATTTCTCAAATCCTACATGGTATTAGAGCCTCATCTGCTACAGCTTGTTCACGTTTGAAGGATTTAGAGATTAGAAATTCATTTGTTTTAGATGAGGGCTTTTTTGAGGTTTTTATTGAATATGGGGGGGACCTATTTTTCTGGTCATCATGGCTTCAAATGGACCTCACGATTGTGTTTAGAGCATCTAAGAACCCCAAGATCCATATAAAATTTATCCAATTTGGACAAAGTTGGAATCTGTGAGAATTTTTTTTGCAATCAGCCTTGACATGAATCCCAAGGTGATCACTATTTTTTGAAGCACTTCTAGCCCAAACGGACCTCACGGTTACGTCCAAAAGGCTCAAGATAGTCAAAATCCATATAAGACTTGTCCATTTTTGACAAGTTGGCCTTAGTCGCAAATTTTTTTTACGTACTAGGGCCGTATGACCCTAGCACGCATTTTGAGGCACGTAGGCTGTACGATTGTTAAAATAAAAAAATTAAATTTTTTTTTAGCGAGGCGGCCACTCGGGCACCGCCCAGTGGCCACCTAGGCACCGCCATGCGGCCATCGGCCACCGCCACTGCACCGCACTCTGCGCTCGTGCCCGCGTTGCCGCCCGCGCCACTACCGCACTTGGGGCCGCTTGTGCCGCTGCCACACTTTGTCACCCGTGCCGCCTATGCTGCCCAGCTCTGTCACGCTCTGCCAGTCTAGTCACCAGCCCCTGGTCACCCATGTGACCAGGGCCAAACCTTTTAAGCCCTCGACGTTTTTACCCTATGACAACTATTTGGCCATCATTTTTAACCTTGTGTGTTGCTAATGTCAGCAACTCTTTGCCCATTTTTTGAGCTTTTTGGAGGTACCCGAGCCTTTTTACCAATATCTCAAGCATCTGGGATCATAATTGGGCTTGTGATATATCATCAGAAAGCTGGTTCCGAGCCCGATCCAAATTTGATGCTATGGTTTTGTGATTTTGCCATTTTGATGCTCTTTTTTGTTGTCAAAGTTAGATGTTCTTTGTGATCATGGTGTTTCAGACTTCTTGCCTTCCAGGATCCGTTTCTCTTGCATCCGGGCTCTGTTTTCAGCAAACAAGGTATTGCTAGAAAGCTCTTCCTGAGATTTTATCAGATCTGATGGTGTCATGTGGTTTTTTTATCCTTTTTCTGACATCACCGATCCTCAGATCCTTGCAGACACCTTCTTTTCCCTCCAGCGCAGCTGTTGGTTTTTTGCTCATATCTTGAGCATATGGTGTCAAATTTTGGCAAACGCGATATCGTCAAAAAGTTGATTACGACCGCTTTCCAGATCTGGAGGTTATATTTTCTAGTTTTATTTTTCTGATGGTGTTTTCCTCTGTCAAAGCCAGATCTTCATTTCTACACTCCGGGAGCTCTATCTTGCACATCTAGACTCCATTTTTAGAAAATGATATATCATTGGAAAGCTTGTTCAGAGAGCTTTTCACTGTTGTGAGTCATTTTTCCAGATTCTGCTCCAGGTTCATTTTATTATTCTTGCTTTTTTACAGTTTGGTGGATATCTTGGTTGTTTCAGGTCCTGAGATTTCTTTCCTTTGAGGGATGGCTCGTCTTAGGCTGTTCTTTTGTTTCAACAGCCTTTGATCTTCTTTGAGCAATGTATACTTCACTTTTGTAGCATTCTTTTATGCACACACATTGAGATAAAGTGTCATTCTATTGCTTTGATGGGATCTTGCACATGTTCGTGCTCTTTCTACTCGCACTCCATTATATAGTGCCAGGGGGGTTTTGATGTTTGCCTATGTTTGTCATCTTCTTTTGTCATGTGAGCATTCCTCCAATGACATTAGCCTCAGGTATCTCTATATGTGTTTGTACTCTCTCTGCACATTCAATGTTTCAAATTCATCTTCATCATGCAGTTCATATTGGATGATCTTTTCAGCGTACTTGTCATTACTCCCTTGTCAGCAGTATGGGGGTTTCTACTATTGGTTCTACTACCTCCTTGGTTTGATTGTGTGCGCTATGTATTAAATATTTGATCCTATGTGCTAGGCGGTTGCAGTGGTTGGGTACCTATGCATTTCAGTGAGATGGATCATTTACCATATGGACACTCTTTTCTTTCCTATTTTTTGGATGCACTCTTCCAACTTTGATTGATTAGCTCTTCAGGCTTTTGGTGTTTATGCCATCTGTATCTTCAAGTTCAGGTGTTTGCCTTTGTTTGCCTCCTGATTCGAGTAGTGTTATTTGAGGGAACTCATGCAGATTACAGTCTTCTCTACCTGGTCATATTTTGTGGAGGATCTTCAGATCATCAGTTTCTTCTTGACAGAGTTTTTAGTTTCATGCTTCAGTGATGTTGTACATGTTCATCTTTGTTTCTATTTTTTGGAACATTCCTAGTTTTGGAGGCTTCTTTAGTCCTTCAGACTAGTCTTTGTCTCTTTTTGGAGTAGAATTTTCCCCATGTTGTTTTCTCTATTTCTCCACTTTTCAGAGACTCTCTTTTATACTTGGGTACCTGATGAGGCCTTTGTTGCCAGGACCCATTTGCTTTCTTCTTACATTATTTGTAGCTGTATCGTTGCTCACCTTAAGGGGGGTGTTAGAGTAAAGTATTAATTATGTTAATTAATCTTTACTCCCTTGTTAAGATATCAACTCCTTTTTGCTTTAGTTAAACCCACATGCACTAGTTGTTCTAAACTCATGCATTAGTCATGTAATAGTTAAACTAATTATTACATGCACTAGGGTTTGCCTTTCAAGGATTTCAATCTCCTTTATAAGGATGATCCATTGTATATTTTATTCATTCATTATTTGAGGATATTTTCTTCTTCATATTTTTGAGTCAAACCCTTGCCCTCTTGTTGTCTCTACTTCCTTGCAACAGGTTTTTGTATGTAGGTGATCTTTGGGTTTTGTGGATTTGTATTGCTCAAATCCTACAATTATATCGTTATAGAAGTGGGTAGGAACTATAATGCAGTATGCAGAGGTGTTTATGATATATATGAGAAGATCTTATAAGTATTATAAATGATGAGATCAGAGAAGTGATTTCATTAAATGACTCCTCTATTGGTTTACAAAATATTGACTTTGATGAATTTTTGATGATTTATGAAGCCGAAATATAGTATTTTAGGTCTGCTTCTCTGCGAGATTTATTTGGTAAACTTGTTACTTTGTCTATGATTGATGGAATTATAAGAAAACTGGTTTTGGTTGAATATTTTTTAGATTTAGGGCATTGGATATCTGTAAATTGTTATCATATAATTTGACTGAAGACGATGTTAGAAACTTGCCTATTCATGTAATGTTTATCATGATGTAAATTTTAAAGTTCCAATATAAAGCTAAATTCTGACTATTATAGGGCTTTCTATTTGTTGAACAAAACTTCTAAATTTGGGTACTATATTTTGATAACATGTTATATTTGGTTGAATAAGTTGACTTCTTTGAGCTGATGTATCTTCATTGAAAGTTTGGTTTGTTGTATTTCTGGTATTGCATCATTCATTAGTTGTGTGTGGACCCATAAATTTGTTCATAGAAAAATTTGTTGCCTTATATATAAAACAATGTCAAATTGAAATTCTTTTTCATTGGAAGAATAAAGGTGTTGAAAAGTGGTGTAAACATAATTGACCCTTTGTCCATTTGATTTTTTTTTCTTTGATTAATCCTATATTATTTAAAAGAATTGATATGAGATTGAGAGAATTGGTCATGCAATGATTCTGTTTGGTGATTTAGATCATCTTCGTAGAGTTAAAGACATTCAAATGTATGCTTGAAATTTTAATAAAAATTGCTTGACATGTCAATAAAGTATACTATAGCTATATCAGAGACTAAACATAATTATTATGATTTTGATAACAAAAATATCTATTGTATTTCTATTTGAATGAAAGAAGTAGATGATAATTGTTTCAACAACAACAAAATAGACTACAGTTATTGAGTCTCAACATATAATACAGTTTCCCATAAAATGGTTATACCTATTTTAAAAGGACTGTATGTTCTGCAAATTCAGAGTTCATAATCTGAGAATCATGTATACATATTTGTGATTTCAATGAAGAATATACAATAATGATACAAAAATGTGTTAGCATTTTGTTAACACGTTTAAACATTTTTCTTCTTCTTTTCGCCTTGTAACATTTGCATTTTTTTGAATGCATGAATATCTTTCAAAACTGAAAGCTGGATGAATACAAACTCCTGAAAGATCATGAACTCTTGAAAGAGTTGTATAGGTTAATCCTTGCTATTCTGTGCTTCCAATGTCAATTGTTGCTTTTAGAAGTGACAAACCCTATGATTTGTGTATTGTTAAAGCCCATGAAATTCACATAGGTATTTGATGGCGATAACCCCTTTTAATTGGTGTGATAGGAATATTCTTTAGATTAGTATCATCCCAAGCTGGACCAATGTAGTTAAAAAATTGAACCACAACTATCAATGGTAGTTGAGTAGGCTTTTCGCCATCATTATATACAATAGCTTTGATTTCTCCTATAGCATCATTAACTAGCCCTATTTGGACACATAAATTAGTACATAGCATAACTTGTTGCCCTATACATAAAAGAATATGAGATTGAAGTTGTTCATCTACATTCAAGCTCTCAAAATATTTTTGTTGATCTTCTATTGAAAGAGCCACAGGTTGATGTAGAGATAATAACATACGCTTATTATGAAGAGCTACCATTTCATTAGTTGTAAAAAGGTATACTTTAGAATGAAAATCTTCTTGTTCCTCTTTACTAAGAGCAGTACTTGTCCGTGACATGAGTAGAGTCCAATCTTCAGTTGTTGGTTCTGCATTTCTTAGATTTGTAAGAAGAGAACATAATTGTACCTGAACATTTGTGTTACCAATTTGGTGAAAGTTAGCCTCTAAATTGATTACTTTTCTGAATGTTTGCCATAATTGTCCACCATATGAATTTGGAGCATACATTGGAATATCTTTAACTAGAGGAAGCTGACCCAAATCACCAAAGAGAATCATTGAACGACCTCCAAAAGGAATATGATTTCTATTTGGAAATGTTCCTCTCAATCTCATATCAATTCTTTCAAATAATTTAGGACCAATAAAACTCATTTCATCTATAATAATGTATTGAACATAATACATATTTTCATGTAACTTTGCCAGTTGTTGACCTTGTAATTGTACCATCTCTTTGATAGGAATACGTAGAGATGAATGAATTATAGATGCATCAATGTTAATGTTGCAATTTGTGTTGGTGCAAGAAGTAGAACAAGTGACTGTCCATTGGGTGTTGATTGAGTGAGACTAGCTTTGATTTGAGCTAGCAAATGAGATTTTCTAGTGCCACCAGTGCCTTGTACAATTAGCTATAATGGTTGTTCTATAGTACTTCTTTGGCTATGTGATATAATCATATCATATCTTTTTGTTGTTGGATAGACAATTTATAATAAGTTTGCTGATGCATAACTAGATTCTATTGAAAGATTTCTTGATTTGATTGAATGAAATTTGTAGCTGTAGCTTTTTGTAAAGGAGTAATATTATTTTGTAACAAATTATTTCCTAAATAAAAATCTCGATATCCAAGCATATCTAAATCATTTAAATGTATAGGCATGCCTGGTTATAAATGAGATAAAACTTGCCATTCATCTGGTATACAATTTTGCATTGCATTTGGATCTGCTGTAGGACTTGTAGGATCATCTACTTCTTCTGCATTTGAATGTGTTCTATGTACATGCCATGCTTCATATGATCTTGAAAAATATTCCCATTGTTCTATTATTCCTTCATCCGATGCTGAAAATTCTATTTCAATATTATGGAATGGTTTGTATAATAAAAGTTCACTCCAGCAGAAATTTAGATAAAAAATGTCCTCTCTGGAAGGAATACTGATAGATCTAGGGGAGACTCTAACTATACAAGCTGATCTTCTTTCCTTCCATCTTTCTTGCATTCGGGTAGCTCTAAATGTCCATCTTTGGGTTATGTCAATAAGAGAAAACATTTCTAAACTTTGTGGACGTGCCATATAATTATCAATTTGGTTATGGCATAAGCTTGTTGGCATGTCTAATATAGGTAGATGTTGAAGATTTTTTTGGTTCACATTCAAAGATACAAATTATCTACTACATAGTGATAAGAGAAGCTTTTGTAGAAGATGGAAGGTTTCTTGGACACCTACATCATAGTCAACAAGATTTTCAAGAAGCATTCTTTGAAGTGCAGCTGGTGTAGGCATTGTATCATTAAAAGTTGAAGATATTCTACTTAACATTGCACGATATGTTTCTGATTTTTGTTCTTCTTTTGCTGCACATTTTGCTATATACTTGATATCTACATCAATTGAAAGAACATGTTGACAATCTATATTACCTCTCCAAATGGAAAGCATTTCTATGTTATGCAAGTTTAGTCAATCATCATTGCATGCTGCTGTATGTTTAGGTTCGGCTTTATCTGTAAGTGTTAATTCAGAATTTTCTTCTGTGGCCCATGGAGCTTTATAATGGCATGAAATAGCATCACCTTTCTTTCTTAAACATGTTTGCAGAAAACATTTTGTGTGACGGTGAACATGATTAACTAAATCACTGTAATCAGAAGCCACATCTGTTGCATATATCATCTGTGTAGTCATCAGACAAGGATCTTGAAGAGATTTGGAAAAGATCCCTTGATTTCTTTGTTGTTTTCTTTGTGGATTCCATGCAGATACATATTGGTCTATGTAATTTAAAGTTTTCTGCACTGATAGATCGTTATTCCATTGTAAATTTTTAATATTTGGTGCATTTGGCAACTAGATAAACCCATGAATATGTGGAGAACCTCTATTTTTCTATTCAGACGTGATATAAATTTAAGTCAGTAAATAAACATGAAATTGCATAGGAATTAATAACAATTTAAATAGATTGTTGAAGAACTCTGAAGAACTATTTCATATGGATTGGTTGAACTATTGAATTTTGCATTTGCAACTTTTACAAAATCGTTAGAAATCAAATAAAGACTATTTGATTGAATAATTTCATAAAAATTATCAACTAATTCATTGAAACAAGTTATATGTAAACCAGTTCCTTATTTGTTGATAAAGTCAAATCCGAATACTTTACCCTCTTTAGACACTTTTTTGAAACAATGGATAGGTGATTTTTGTAAAGCACGACCCTCAATAGTCCATAACTTGTGGTATGGGGTCAGGAATTTTATGGGAATTATGTTACATGAAGAAGCATCTAAAACTCCATGACTTCTAGATGATGCTATCTATTTAGTACCTTGTACTATAGGTACTAAAGATCCAATAATTTCTCCATTACTTGACACTATATGCAAATTATCAATTAGGATAGCCCTGCAAGTAGAGAGAAAATAGATATTTAATAAAGTTTTATAATGGAATTTCCATAAGTACAATAAAATATAGTAAAATAATTGGCATACATGTAATTGTGCAGCTTCTTGCAAGAGTATTCTTTGATGCAAACAATGGAACCTTTAACTAAAGCCTCCTCCACTACAAGTGTGTTAAATTATACGGACAAAAGGGCAAAGAGTGTATGCACACCATCAAAAAGTTCTAGATGATATTTTGTACTTGGAGTATGCTATTGTTCAATAGAATGTAATGATAGAATTTGAAAAAATGGTTCCTTGATAGAAATACTATCCATTATTTGACTAATTGCTCCTTTTGTTAGTAAGGCCATTTTTGTTACCTATTTAATGGCAGATAGTCTGATGTTAGTAATCAAAACTATATCATAAACATATACACTATATTTCTCAATGATGCATTCTTGAAAAAAATATGTACAAATCATTTTCTGACACAAATAATTTGTCTGGAATGTTCAAATCATATAAATTACTTATTTAGTGTTAATTTTTAAAATTGTAATTTTATAAAATAATATCTAAACTATAACAAAATGTGAAAGTTTGAGTGAAATATATGCAAACTTAAAAAATGTAAATTGATAGAATCTAAGAATTCAAGAAAATGCACAACTCTAAAAATATAACTTAAAAGAACTTGTGTTAACAATGCCTCCATAATGATGAACTTGAAATGTCTTGATGCTTAGGAGAATGTATATATTGAAATTTGTATAAACGCTTCTGTAAAATATGTTGGTGGTTCAGAAAATTATTAGTAGAACAGTTCTTATATAGGCTATGATGGCGGTCATGTTGAAGAGGAAAAGGAAAAACTGTTATCAACCAAACCATTTAACATTGAATGCAATTTAATGCATATTCAACAACTCTCAGCTATACAAGGAAAAACTGCAAATACAACGAGGACGAGTAGTAATTGAGTAGCAATAAATAGTCATTCTGAATCATCGAACTGCTATTTATGTTGATATCCAAAAGTCTTCTATATTTAAACATAACAAATATCACGATACAAATTGGAAAAAGTAATTATTCAGAGATATAAAAAGTATTGTTTTAATTTTTTGCATTGTAAACCATTATGAGAGAGTACGTCTGCAAATACTTTGAAGTGGAACATGTCTTCAGATCAATCTAGATGTATATTTTTTTAATGTATATACAATTATATTAATCATAATATTTTATCTATGGTTGTTGATAAATATTAAATCCCAATAAATTTGATAAGGAATGCGTATGGTCTTTGCTTTCTTGTTGTACTTTTTATGATAGCCAACGAGTACAATGAATAATTTACATGTTGATCCTACGGTGTATTTTGTTGTTATTATAACAACAGGGCTACCTTTTGTTGTTTTTTATAACTTGTCAATGTCGGATATAGTAGTGATTGACACATATATCTGATGATTAAAAACATTGCATTCAAAACAAATATTTGACTTTGTCTAAAATTTGGAAGAGTGTTTATTAAAAAAAGCTTTCTTAGATTTGTGACGGATGTGCTTTCATTGTTCTGACTGTTGTCAGTTAATTTTATGTATAATATCGATGTCATCTAATGCCAAATCTGACACTGTTAATTTATGTGACATATTGTACAACAAAAAATTTATCAACTTAATTATAAGTTTGAAAATAATTAAAAGTTTTCAATTTTGTTTGGATGTAAATATTAATATACAATTTATTTGAACGAATAATGATTAACATGTTTCATTATTGTTCAACTTAAATTGGGCAGATGCTTATTCTATGAAAATCCACATGAAGAAATTAAAACATATACTGTTAAATGCATTGTATATTACTTGCAGTTTGAATAGAAGCTTACAAGAGTATAACATAAAACCATAGAAGAGTATAATATAAAAGCAAAGACAAAATAACAAAATAAGACATAAACTATAATGTATTTTGTTGAAATTAAGCCTGTTTATATTCAACATTCAACCTTTCTCAATTAGAAATTATAATTCAAATATATATAGTTAAAACATGTTCAAATCCTTTGTAGAATAAGAATGCAACAAGCTTCGAATATTTTTAATCTTGAACCTAAAAACAAGAAAAAAACCAAAACAATTGATGCTTTCAGGCAATGGAAACACCTAGAACTTTTGGAGTCATCTGATCTTCCTTAATTGATAGCTGACACCTTTGTGTTTGATGACTGAAAAATGACTTCATAACACACATCTAATCAGTGCCTATTCCATTGGGTAGATGGTTATTGTATGTAAACCCTCAGGAAGAAATCAAAACATATAGTGTAAAATGCCTTGTAGATTACTTTCACTTTGAATGCAAACATATAGCAGTACAACATAAAACCATTGAAGAGTATAACATTAAAGTAAAGACAAAATAAAAAAATAAGACAGAAACTGTAATTTATTTTATTGAAAATAAGCCTGTTTCTATACATACAAAATTTTAAGTTCAGATTGTTAGGCAGAGATAAGAAATCTTTTCTGCACAAATTATATTCAACATTCAACCTTTCTCAATAACATATTACAATTCAAAAATATATAGTTAAAACATCTTGGAATCCTTTTTAGAATAAAAATACAACAAGCCTCAAATATTTTTAGCCCTAAACCTAAAAACAAGAAAAAATAAAAACAATTGAGGCTATCAGGTGATGGAAAGACCAAAAACCTGTGGACTCATTTGATCTTACTTAATTGATAACCGACACCTTTGTCTAGAGATTTTCTTGATAACTTCATTGAGTTATTACGAGATATGGTGACTGTCATTACATGCTAACCTACACCATTCTTCATAAATAGTTACCATCCTTGTACTCATAGGTCAAGTGTCAAATTTCCAGGTGCGTTGTTCATTCTTCATCAAGAATGTTAAAGTCAACTGCTAGAGGCCTTTTCTTCTTGGGCTTTGTAAGGGCATCCCATGAAACTATTTGCTCCTCTGTGGGCCAGTGAAATTATTGAATGCTCTACAATTGTGCCTTTTGTCTCTGCCATCTTGAATCTGGAATTTGTTTCACATCTAAAATAAACTTAATGAGGTCCATTTTAGCCTTAATAACTTCATCAAGAGTTGATTTGAAGTAGTCCATATCTGATTCACTGGTATCATTAATAAACAGCTCTTTCATAGGTAGTAGTGAATCAAATTCTAATCTCCATGTATTTAAATCCTTTACTGCTCCATCTTCTGCCTTGATATCTGGGATAAACTTGTTCGAATTAGGTCCAAACATTATTGCCCTCGCCTCAATTTGATTTGCTTTACACTTAAAAAAGGATAATGTTATTCCTATTTGATCAATCTCTTCCTTTACTTACAAAACTATCTATGGAATATATGTCCTTAAGTGTTGTACAACTGCTAGTCTTTCAAACAATGAGATGGATCATGTAGTATGATCCGAAACGTTGATGGTAAAAAACTTCACACAATCGAATCCAGAAACTGATACATGTATATAAATGGATTGTGGAAATCTATTCGATTTGAATGAGATCCTTGCTGACCAAGTTCCAAAATAGGTATTCAAAATAGTAACAAATTTTTTAACCTCTACTTGTAATCTAGGTAATTTATTATAGTAAGTGTAAACAATATCTTCTTTTTCCTTCAAAACTTGTACTCTGTGTTCCAAAATTTTATTCATCCCTTGTAGTACTGCCTCATTCTTCTCGATAGTGCTTTTCTCTCTCACTGTAATTTCTTCTTCTCCCTCTACACTTTGGGTCTCTGATGCCATAGATTGTTCAGGGGGTGGAGGGGAAATCATAGGCATGTATATTATTTGTTGATTCAAATCCTCTTTTGTTTTCTCTAATGCCCTTTCTTTCATGATGTGCAACTCTTTATCTCTAACAATTGCACTGTAATCTTTAAAAAGTTTCTCATATCTATCTGAGAGCTACTTTGTTTTGTCTTCATTTAATCTTGCAAAATGAGTGAGCACTTGAGAAATCTCAAGGTCACTAGTGTTGTCTATTAACCATATTATTTTGTCTCCGTCCATCTTCTCTTGCACATTTAAGTGAGAGGGCTTCTATTCCTTGGGATATAGGTTCCACATAGCCAATACTTGATTTTTTGGGCTATACCCAAATCCTTTGATTATATCCCCTACTTGGGTTTCTGAACACAAATTAATTTCTAGTTTCCTTCTTATTTGGTCTATTATAAATACAAAAGAAAGATCCCAACCAGGTACAAGTAACATTTTGCTTATCTTTACTAACCTCCTCCCTTCTTCAGGAGTGACTGTTTCTGATTCAGGATCATAATCCTTCAAAGCTTGAATGGCTTCTTCTAGCACTTGGCCTTCTTGTGTTATCTACATAGTAGAAGCAACCTTTTTTTGCTTATGCCATAATAAGAAGTTTTTGAATTCATCATTTTTAATGAATTCATCATCTTTTAAGAAAGCTTCTTCATGAAGCAATCTTTCATCTTGGCACAGAGCTAGATGCAACTTCTACTATTTTTTTTTGTTTTTTCCTCTCCTATTTGATCTTCTTCCTCAATTGGTGATCATAAGCCCTGGTGCTAGTAATTAAAGTTCCAACTCTATCTTTTTTGTTCTCAGTAGCGCATACTTGAGAAGGCTCTCCTGTTTGGATTTTTGACCTTTTAAAAGGAGGGTAATCGGTATCCTCAGAATTTGGAAGTTCTGTTAAATTCACAACTACATTTTCATCCACTTCTTGTTCAATAAGAAGTGGTTGTTCCATGGTAGGAAGGTTATGCACTGAGTAACTATCATCACTATCTTCTTCATATTGTGAAGAAGAATGCTTCTCATTTTCCCTCTCCTTATCATCAATTAATCCCTCCATAGAGTTGATCAAAGCATTGAAATTTTCCATCATCTGATCTAGCCTTTGTAAATAAGGCAATGTTAGGAAAAAGCCTCCAAATGGAATTTCCTTTTTCTTCAGGTTCTTTTTCTAAGGACAACAATTCCTATAATTGTTATGTCCTTTCTATGTCATTTTCATCGAGGATATTCCTAATGATATCCTCTACAGGACATTGCTCATGTCTATTGCTAATTGGAATGGTGGGAGTATAAAATTTCCTTCTATTAACAATAAAATATTCTGTATCTACATATCTATAGAACACAACATTCATCTTAAAGTGGCCTAACCACTCATTTACTTTGTTCAATGCATTCTTTCCAATTGTGATGTTAAAAACTTTAAAGTGTCTAGGGGTAAAAGTACCCTTTCTGTGTGGAGCCAAGAGCTCCTTATCAGTCAACATGAGTTGCCAAATGAACTCTAGTAGTGCAATCCTTGGTGGCACATAAAATGGGAGAAGATGAGGTGGTTGGGGGCAACTATAGACTCTGATAATTGTAAATGTTCTTTCATAATAAAAATCTCCCCAATTGTGCTTTCCAATCCACTTCTCAACAAATTGACAAGGCCTTAATAATTGCAAAACCTTAATTGTCAGTTTGGCCAGATTTAACCCCAAGCTCAACAAGATTGGCTGCACCATACAATTGTGAAAAGCACAAAAATCACACCCGCTTGAAGTAAAATTCCATGCCTTTATCCAAAATTGGATTGGATTAGGTTGACCATTCCACATCATCTTAGGCTGAAGGTATTCTAAATGCATGATATTGTAATTGTGATACAAAATAAGATGCATTAACGAAGAGTAATGCATAAACCTAGGAGATGGCTCCTTCTTTCAAATAGACTAAAGGCCTTCATGCATCCCACTTATTACATATCCTACATAGTCATAACCTCTATTTACATGAGGACTCTGTAAATCCATTACCATCATTAGAATATCAGACAAAATTCTATTTGCACCACCATCCACCCCCAACACTCTGCACAATCCATATGTAATATACTTGATATAAAGATTCAAGTCCTTATAGAAGTATGGCGCAGACCCTAGTGTTGCCGCAATGTAATTTTTGTTTGGTCTAGGTACATGAAGATGAATATCTCTTGCAACTAGGGTTGACTCCCTAATGTATCTATTTGCTTGAGCCTGCAAATTGATCTCAGTAGCCATCGGGATATTTATACCAAAAGCTTGCATGAATGAATTTCTATCCAATGTCACCAGGGTTGAGTGATCATCTTTCCTTATTGTTTTTGATAAAGGGTCATATATGTTTGCCAATTCAATTAGAAAATCTATATCTAAAAAGATGTCTGGTACTATCAACCTAGCCAATCCTAAGGTCCAAGGGTTTGATATGGGCACCGGGCTTTCATAATTTTTGTAGAAATATCTAAACAAATGCATTCCAGATACATCATGTGTTTTTGCATCTCTACAAAATATTAGATCATCAGTGAAAATTTCATCACTGACCTTTTTTTTTTGTGTAGACCCGGGGAGAAGACTAAGGAATTGATCTAAATAACTCTCTTTCCCTTTATTCTTGGCTCCCTTATTAGAAGAAGCTCCACTCATTGTTTCCTGACTGATATTGATGAATTGTTAAAAAAATTGGTAGGGATTATGAACTCATCAACTTTGACAATGGTGCAAACTTAGATAATCTAACAATTTCCTTGCTTTGCTTCTCTGAATGCAACATAAATTTAGAATGAGTAGCACCTAATTTTATAGTTTCCTCACTTTGGGTCTTTCAATGCTTGGTAAATTTAGAATTATTAACAATCAGTTGTATTTATCTTGAAGAATTGAATGCATTACACCATTTATTACTGAAGCTCTGTAATTGATGTCACTTCCATCATTACTTGGCACGCTCAAAACTCAATTCACTACCCAAGAGCAAACAAAGTGATAGGTAACCTAATTTTTATTTTTAGCGACTTAGCGACTACATAGTTTATTGTAGGCACTAAAATACTTGTCCTCTTTTAATAATTTCTGGAGATTGAGCGAGTCAAGAAAGCTTGTCAGAAGCTAAATGATATAAACTTTTAAAACTTATCTCGAGACTCAATGACTGTGGGAAGAAAATAGAGGTGTTGAATATTTTAGTTTCTAATGATTTTTGCTAACGATTCAGCAACTACAATGACTCTCTTAATTGCCAAAACTTTGTTGACTTTTATAAATTTCATGGACATTACCCGATCTTGGTTATATTTTAGATATAGTTACTACAGAGTATTCTTTTAATTTTTTAAACATTTGTATGTACTGTCTGTTGAGATTTATCGACTATAGTCTATTTCGTTGTCATTGGAAGATTTATTATTCATCGAGAGATTAAGTGACTGCAATGAGTTTGTTAATCACCAAAGCGGATTTATATGTTACTCATTGAATTTATATGATACTCATTGCTAATAATGAATTTGCATTTTAAGGTGTTTGCCTTGTTTACTAGTAAACGAAAGTGGGTTTCGAAGGTTCTAAATACTAAATCTGATGCTATTTTATTATGGATTTTGAGGTTGTTAAATTGTAAATCTGATATGTCAATAAAAGAATTGTACTATAATATTGGAAATAATATAAATATGAACAATGATGCAACATGTTAATGATTATTCGATAAAATACATTTGTGCTTTCCGTAGGGTTGACGAGTCACCCATTTACCGGTGTGGCATTAAATTATTCTATTTTGTAGGAATGTGGTGAGATGACAAGGATAGAGTTGGCAACGTGGTGCTCGGTCGCCTGTACGGTACATGAAAACAGTGGTGAAGGAAAAATTTAGAGATCTGGTGATGAGTTTAGTTGGTAAATCTTGAAATAGTTTGCCAGTTAGAGAACACATTTGGAGAACTGGAGATAACCTTGGTCTCAAAATCTCCCAGTTAAATCGGCTAACTCCCAAACATCTGAAGAATGGGAGAATGCCTTAGTCATGCATTCTCCCAATTTTTTGGTGTTTAGAAGTTTCATTCAGAGATCATGAGAAAAGGGTACAATTGCCCATTAAATAGTTTTTGTTGGCATATCAAATTTAGGTGTTGATGGCAACTAAATCTGAAATTATTTATTTTCAGTTCTCGGTAGGGTTGTTGTTTGTAAAAATCTATTAGCTACACTGTATAAACGACTTACCGGATTGCCTGTAGTCAGAAAGTGTGCAAATAATGTAATGTCCCCGCTAGGGAACCCATAAGGAATCAGGTCTTATGACCAAAAATTGCAACTAACAAATTTTTTTTTAACATTAAGTCATTACTACTTCACATTACATTCCTTAAGGTTCCCTTAATGAATACATTTTCTAACATTTTCACATTACTTATCCAAATTTAATTTTATTCCCTTTCTTTACTTTCACATTTAGAACTTAAGAGATAGGGTAAGAAAATAACATCTCATTTACAATCATATTCCTTACTTTATATACTAATTTCATTTCTCCTTCCTACACATTGAATAACTATTCATTACAAATTACATTTTAACCTTAGCATAATAAACATTTTCTTTTATTGCAACAAAGGGAAGATAAAAAAGATAATTTCAACATGACATAATATATTTCCAGCTTTGATCTTTCAAATAACAACCCTTGAAACAAAAGCCTAAAACTATCCCTCCCAATTACATGGCTTTGCTTTTTCAATTACATCTTTCTGATAATAGATCTCATTACAATAACAAATACATGAATGGCCCAAAGGCATTACAAACATATCTTTTCATCTTTCCTTTTGAATAAAACATAATACAAAATACAAATATCTGCATCAATACATAAATTTGAATGCATCCAAGTCATGAACCACGAACATGACCTCGAAAGATTTTTCCACCCAACCATGTGAAACTGGTGAAGTTCCACCCCCCGTGCTAGGAGATAGAACCAAGATACTCCCAAGGCCCTAAGCAGTTTAAGGCTCAAAAGATAAAGAAATCCAAGACTCAAAAGAACATAGAATATCATCATACTATAACATAGAGGTCAAGGTTCTAGGATACCACCTAAGTGAGTGTCATCACACAACCTGTGTATTGGGATCCTCCCTAGCAACCATGTAACCTCGGTCCCCCCTTTATGATAGGGATCCACCCTAGCAGTTATCCTTGAGTAGATATCCTTCTGGAAATCTTCCTCCAAGCAATCCTCACACACTTGACTTCACAAACCAGAGACTCTCAACTCACATAAAAATTTCCAGAGAAATCAATTACAGACAACTCAAACGAAAATCAATCCTCCAAAATTATCAACCAAAATTATCATCCCCTTCACACCAAAAATATTCAATTATTTATCCTCCAACTATGTGGTTGGAGGAGTTGCTTTATGGGAAGCAACTTCTCCAACTTCTTAGTTGGTTGGATGAACAACCAAATAATTCCTATAAGGACTTAATCAAGGTTTTAATAAATTTAATTAAAATATCCTTCAAATAAAACCATAACAAGAATAATGGACAAATGCCTTTCAAGAAAAACACATAGCACAATAGGAAAACAAGTAGCCTAACTTCTAGGAGGTCTTGAGTTCAACTCCCTCCTAGCTAGTTTTACTACAAATAGAATTTTCCTTTTATTATTATTTTTATTTTTTATTTAATACATTCATTAAATATAATTTATTTAATTCACTTTATTTATTTATTATAAATAACATGCCATTAACACAATTAATGAAAACATACAATTATTATTATTTATATAAGCATATATATATGCATGTGCACCCACATATACACACACCTATATAACATACAAATAATTATAACATATTTATAACATAATTATTATACATATAAAATAAATTAATTCTAACTCATAACATAAACTTAGACCAACATCAAATCAAGTCCATAACATAAACTGCATTCTACTTCCCCAACTAGGATAACTTCCTAAACAGAATTCTAAGTCCATGGGTAACCTCGAGAGTATCTTGGTTAAATCTCCACACATCAACTGTTTGAGGATTTTGAAGGCACGCTCAGACCTGTGTAGCTAGGTGGAGATGATGCCTGGTACCTACATCCTGCATCACCAACTAATATGCATATACAAATATATAAATATAACAAATAGTGGCAAACAAGGAGGGAGAGTGTGACATCATGTGGATCTCCCGTAGGAGTAACTATGACTGCCCCTCTTCATCCTACACTCACATCAACCAGTGAACATCAAACTATAATAGGGTCAGTAGGGTTAGATCATAATATAAACATCATAACACAAATTGATGTAAAACATTTTACTGATAGTTCATTTCTAGCTATTCATCATTAAAATTATAACTCACTTAATATTTCCAAATAAACTGCAGTAACCAAATATATAGGCTCAAATGTCTCATAAAATGCTAGCTAAATAATAATCATAGTCCATCATAAAATCCAAAGTGCCAAAGCAATAGTCCTGTCAATCTAACATAAGAAGATGCTAGGGTGGGCATTACAAATACTATGATACATAAACCAATATGTTGAACTTTCGTGACCTTATCCTTTGAAAATGCTATCACCCTGTGGTGGAATTTATCAAAAGAATCCCAAATTCATACTACTTACTTATATCCTCATGTAAAACTGTAAATTTTTTTGTCATATCTAAAGCTTATTTAATCTCATTCTGTTAATTAAATTATAGTATTTAATCATGATAAATTTATCTGAATATTAGATATTATAATTTAACTATGCACATTTATTATATACTATATTATTATTTAATTTTATAAAAAAATTTAAATAATATATATAATAATATATTAATTATCTATTATACTGTATAAAATATATTAATATTAATTATAATAATTTGATATTTAGAAGTCTTTATATATTTATTTTGTACTTTTCAAAAATATATTAAATATTAATTATATAATTCTATATTTATATTTAATTAATTTATAATATTTGATTTAATATATTAATAATTATATATTATATTATAATTTTATTTTATCTAATATTATACTATCTTTTATAGTACAATGCCCCAAAAGTGGAGACAAAAAGCTATCATGGCATAATGTATTCTTCTTCAAACCTATGCAAAATTTCTTAAATGCCGAGCCTCGAATTCCAAAATCTCCAAATAGTCTGGTGGTTAGAGAACAAATTTGGAGAAGTGAACATAATCTTGGTCGCGAAATCTCCCAATTCAATCAATTAATTCCCAAACATCTTAAGAATAGGAAAATGCCTTAGTCACAAATTCTCGCAAATTCTTAGCGGTTAGAAGTTCCATTCAGAGATCATGACAAAAGCGTACACTCACCCATGAAATGGTTTTTGTTGACCTATCGGATTTGTCTTTTCATGACTACTATTTGTAAAGTCAACAAAAAATTGACGATAAAGAGACTCATTGGAGTCGCTAAATCTCCCATTGAATAATAAAGATAAAGAGACTTAAGAAAAACCATTACATTAGGATCTAATAGTAGTCAAGGGAGTCAAAATGAAATTAGTACATGATAAAACTTTCAGTGAGAACGAAATAGACTATAGTCGCTGAGTCTCAACAAAAATGTACAACAAAATGTATACAAATTTGTAATGTTAAAAAGAGTACTCTGTAGTCGCTCAATATCCAGATAACAAAGATCAGGTAATATCCATTAAATTTATAAAAATGAACATAGTTTTGGCAATTAAGAGAGTCGTTTTAGTCACTAAGTCTCTAAATGAAAAGAAAAAGAAAAAAAGACTTAGTTGCTAAGTCTCTAAATATCCAACATGTTTTTTTTTTCCCATAGTCGGCAAGTTTCGAGTTTAGTTTGAAAAAATTATATCATTTAGCGTTTGACAAGCTTTCTTTAGTCTCTTACTCTCTGAAAATAATTTAAAAAGGACAAGTATTTTGGTACCTGTAACAAGGTATGCATTTGCTAAGTCACTAGAAATTAAAATTACCTTACCTGTCACTTTCTTGGCTCTTGGGAAGTGAATTGAGTTTTGAGCATGCCAAGTAATAATGGAAATGACATGAATTACAGAGCATAAGTATTAAACAGTTTAATGCATTCAATTCTTCATCATAAATACAGCTAATTGTTAATCATTCTAAATTTACCAAGCATTGAAACAACGAGAGCAAGGAAATTGTAAAATTAGGTGTTACTCATTTTAAATTTACCTTGCATTTTAGAGAGCCACAGTGAGGAAATTGTGAAATTATCTGAATTTTGAGCGTTGTAAAAGTTCAGGAGTTTAGAATTTGTACAATTATTTTTAGTAGTTGATCAGTATCGGTCAGTCAACAATGAGCAGAGCTTGTACTAGTAAGCGAGCCAAGGATAAAGAGAAGGAGAGTTATTTAGATGAATTCCTTAGTCTGCTCCCCGAGTCTACACAAAATAAAAAGGTCAGTGATGAAATTTTCACTAATGATCTAGCATTTTGTAGAGATGCAAAAATAGATGATGTAATTGGAATGCATTTGTTTAGATATTTTTATAAAAATTCTGAAAGCCCGGTGCCCATATCAAACCTTTGAATCTCAGGATTGGCTAGGTTGATAGTACTAGACTAGGAGGCTTATGTTGTAAAGGTTGACAAGGTCTATGAGATGGAAAAAAGACTGAAAGAGAAAGAGGACAGGGTTATTGATGGGGATTTTTTGGAAAGCTCCACACACTCCAAAAAAAGAGTGGATAAATTAGAAGACACCATGCAAAAAATTAGTGAGCAATGCCTTTGTAGTCTCAAATCCTACATAGAACATGCTAAGATCTTGGTTGACAAGATGTAGTAGGAAAAGGGGAAAAAAGAGGTTAAGAAGTTGAAGGACACTAAGGGATTAGAAAGCGTACACGAGAAAACATAAGAAAGACTGATACAAAATATGATAAGGAGATAGAAGAGCTCAAGAACTCAGTTGGTCAGATGCAGCTTATGGTGATTGAGGCTGAAGACCTAATGAAATGCATATAACTATCCTTTTTCCTATTTTCTTATCTTTTTGCTATCCCCATCTTTGTTTTTTGGTCGCAACATGCTAGTTTTGTTGCTAACTTTTGTCTTTAGGCTTTTGTTCCTTGGCGTTGTGGCATAGTTTTTGTTAAAATTTAATGCTATATTTTTAACTCTTTGTTAAAGGTTTCGGGTCCTTGTAAAACCTATTTTTACTTAATCATAACGCTTCCTTCCATCATCTTTAGTTTGTAAAGCTTCTTCACGATGAAGACTATATTTGTAGCTGATGTCATTTCATACATGGATTTGAGTTTGTCCCAAATAACTTTGGTTGTTGATTTAGTTTTGACATTGAAGAGAATATTGTTGGAGAGAGAGAAATATAGTTGCCTTTTCCTTATTGTCAAGAATTTCCCAATCTTAATCTTTCATCATAGAAAGCTTCTTTGTTTTCCCCTCAAGTGCTAGTGAAAGATATTTCCTTATCAACAAGGATTGCATCTATACTTTCCACAAACTGAAATTCTATCCATATAATTTCTCCACCTTCACATTTTCCATGATTTCATAATTTCAACCACTGAAACTCGACACAATTTAATGGGATCGTACCCCTCAAAATAACCAACCGTTATCCAAACTAGGTCTATAATATTTATTGTTTTTTTTATCACAATCTACACAAGTTGTTGGGGGATAAAACTCAATAAAATTTAGCCCTCAAAATAACCAAGGGTTATAAAAGAATTAGCCACAACCAATATATAAAGCCATCCTTGCACACACCACTTTTGCATTACAGTTTTACAAATATGAGCTATTTTTGGCAATAGATTTTCCACAAAATGAATCAACTTAACAGAAACTGCACAAAATTTATAAGCTATTTGATTAGTGTGTATCACATACAATTTTTTTTAATAAATTGATTATCGACAATGTTGTAACAATTGTTGCCTATACATAGAGAGAAGGCTCATGAATACTGCGTTGAAAAGTACAGTTTCAATATGAAATATTTTCAAATGTATAGTGCTATGTTCTATGATAATTATTCTTAATACTTAAATGTTCATTTGTGATACTGAAAGAAAACTTGTAATACTAATGACAAAAACTAGAAATTCAGAGTTCTTTCATAGAAAATATTATCCTCCCTTGATTTAAAAATTTATATAATATTGTTTGTACAATAATTAATTTGGCTTCTACATATGTCTATTTTTAGACTATAATAAGGGCATCTCTATTATGGGTTCATTTATCTTTGGTCAAAAAGCTTCCTCTTAGTCATTGTATATTGTATTATTATACACTATATCTTTAAATGAGTTATTTTAAATATTTTTCTATGGCATTCATCATTTGTACACCAATGTTGTCATATTATATATTTGACTTGTTAAGTAAAAATCAAAATCCCAATTCCTAAATTTGAGGGAATTGACACTGGAAACCAAAATTAAATAAGAGTCATGTTATTAATACTAATTTTAATCAAATCAATTGCACCTTCAATTATCTCACTATCTAGGCATTATGTCTAAAGTATATACAAATTAAATGAACAGATAAATAGAAAAAAACTTAAAAAAATATAATCATATAATCATGTTACAAAATTTTCACAATGGAAGATATCTAATTTCAAACCACAAGTGGATAAAGCTACACATTTCTACATTTGTCTTCCGTAAAATGGTTTCTTTCAATTTTCATTATAACTTTAATCGGGCAAAGAAAAAGTAGAATGATACCATACCTTGTATCACTTTGCATTAGATATGGAATAGACCTCTAATGGACTGGAATTAATCTTGATGCACTATCAACATCTAATGGCATAAAACTTGGCATTGTTAGTAAGTGATGATCCCATTGCTTCCGATCTAGAGATGTAAACTGATGAAGAACATAACCCTGCATACCAACAAATTTAATTTACATAGGATGCTTCAAAGATCCAATTATTTCATCATATCGAAGCTGATAACTAGACAACTTAGATTCATTACCAGGACCAAAGGAAAATAAAGATGGAAAATCCCTGCATAAAACATTGACATGTAAATTAGGACCACTATACAATGAAAACCTATCATTAGATCAACTTAGACATAAAAAAAAAATATACATATCTACTAGAAGATGCACAAAAAGTAACATATCCCAAAATACTTAAAATACAAGTTGCAATAAACTAATGGTTCAACACTTGGAGGCCCCAAATAATAAGAAGGTTGAGTCAAATGGTAACGACTAAGCTCTCTGCAAAATGTACTACATTTTTCTAGATTCGCAAAAACACAATGACTTTTTTGTAATTTTTTTTTTGTTTTCGACCACAAAATATTTAGATCATGAAGAACATATGATGAAAATTTTGCGAAAATCTATTATGTTTTCTATTTTTTAAAATTTGATCAACAATACATTTTGTAGAGAGCATAGCTGTACCCAAACCAAATTGACATTTTAAGTTTTATCAACATTAATCTATGTAAATATATTATACTGTACTAAAAAACTTCATACACCTGAGTTACCAAATCACCCACTTCAAATTAAGCATGGGAAAAAACTACTAATTTCTCAGCCGTAAAAGAAGATACAGGCTGTACAATTCATATTAATCTATACTGAATGGTGTTGAAAGTAGACATACTCTGAGAGGCAGAGGGGGTGAATCAGAGTACCTAAAAAAAAACTCTGATAGGGCAGATTTATAAGACAAAGACTTGGTTTATTTTTCAATAGACAAGAAATAATTAAGAAGTGAGACTTACAACAAAAACTAGAACTTAACAACTAACTAGCTGAACCAACTTGAAGAACACAAACTTCAATTTAAGGAATAGATTTAACAAGGTAGAAATATCATAGCATAAACTAAAAATAACCATAATCAGGACACATCATTTGTGCTGAGTGGAAACCCTCAAGATCCAACTAGATCTTGTCATAGGGAAAAAACACTCTATTCCTTTATTAATCCCAATCCAAATACATCTAGTTTAGCAGCCCTATTGTAAGGAGCTACAACCCCTTAGTCCTTACAAGTTCAAATAGGGTTCATGATAATATACTTGTCAAAACTTACAAATATATGACCATTAACCTTTATTACAATAAATGATCTTCAATATAGTTCCTGGAAAAAACTTTGTCCCTTTATTCTTCTCCAAATTTTTTTTAGATTTTCAATATTTACTTCACCACACACTTCTAATTCAATTCAGCACACTTTTCATAACTTTCTATCTAATATTTATACATCAATCATGTTGATATATACATATACGATATAAGTATTTGGTTAAAAAATGTAACCATTAACCAATGCTGTTATAAAAAATTGTTTTGATAAAAAAATATTACACATGCTTAGGTTACATCTTAACTCATCAAAAATGACATAGAACATGCCTTATTTAATCAAAGTTTGAAAACTAGTTTTAAATGCACAACCTCAGCAGGGATTTAAAACCAATATTGCTCAAAAAAAAATTGTCTTCAAAAGTTCTGACTTGCGTATCCAGTTAGTAATCAGACATAACTGCAAAATAAACATCCTCAACCACATTTTCAAACTGCACAGTAAAGTATTTTAAAAATGGAAAGGATAAAAACATTGTTGTTAACACAAATTTGTTACCCAAAAATGTTCCAAATCAAACTATGTAAATTAACAAACCTTCTATAAAACAATGAAGATGCTTAATGATTAACATAAGTTTAGCATCACATACCTTTCATGAAAGAAATCAAAGACTTCTTTTACCCATTTATTAATTGCCATGAGTAAGATGCCTTTTGATTTATTAACAACAGATAACTAAAGGAGGTTGGCAACCATTTCAAATATTTAGAGCATTCGAGATCAACCATAGTGGTGGCTAGGGTATGAACAAAATCTTCGCAATGAAACAATGATACATATTAGAAATGGTGTCTTATTTTCCTTTATCCAAATGAGTAATGATTTGGAATCCGCATAATATCAAGTCACTTAAAGAAAAACCATGCACATCCTCAAGTTTCTAACTCAAGTCAAAAACACTAATCATGATCAACCTCCAAAGTGTTTTTCCATGTAATGACCTTTGAATTAATACATAAGAAACATGTGCCATAGTGAGTCATCAAGGATAAACTTAGTTGGGTCAACAAACTCCCCCTTTGTCCTTGATGACAAAAACATCAAGTAATCAAGATTGATTCAAAATAGATAATCATCATTACTATCTTATACTCAAGTGCTTTAGCAATGCACAAAGTATGATAAAATAGAGCCTAATCATCTCAAGATTTTAAAATATTTCTTTTCCTTGAGTATGTATGTCAATGCCTGCCCATGATACCAATACCAATTTCAAATACTTGTCAAATGTCAAACAAGTATCTTATCAACTGGAAACTATCAAATGTCATTTAATGCCAAAAGAAAAATTGCCAACATAAGGAAAACAACTGTAGACCAATATTAAATGTCTACCATTAATGAATGCCAATATTGCCAATACCTGTACCTTATGCCAATCATAATACCATACCAAGACCTGTCATCATAGAATGCCAATACTACTAATACCTGTACCATATGCCAATCATAATAACTATACCTCATTATATTTGTCAAAATATACCAATATGCCAACCAATCACAAAGATAAAAAAAAAAAGCCAATAGCCAACCAATGCCCCAATAGCCAGCCAATGTCAATCAATAAGAAGGTCAACCAATGCCAATCTCCAATCAATAATACCAAACCAACCAATGCCAATCAATAATACCAAGAATTCTCCCCCTTTGTTCATCAAGGACAAAGAGGTCTTGTGTGGGAGCGTGGTGAGAAGTTCCCCCATACCCGTGCAATCAGGTTGAAATAGAGGATTGACAGTAAACTCCCAACTGATTATGCAACAACATGAATGTATCCTTTGGTAAAGCTTTGGTAAAAATGTATGCAACTTGTGCCTGGGAGGAAACATGAACAAGAATGACTTCATTTGCAGCCACATGATCACACAAAAATTGCAATTTAAGTGCAACATGTTTGTAACGTGAATGTATTATAGGATTTTTTGAAATTTGAATAGCTCTAGTATTGTCATAGAATATAGTCATAGGTTTTGATACCAAAACACCCAAATCTTCCAACTGATAAGACATCCAAAGCATTTGAGTACAACAAGTTGTGGCAGCAATATACTTGGATTTAGCTATGGAAAAAGTGACACATTCTTGCTTCTTGATGTGCCAAGAAACCCTTCGGTCACCAAGGAAGAAATCTGCACCACTAGTACTATGTCAATCATCAACACAACCTCCACAGTCAGCATCAGTATACCCTATCAATGTAAAATTGCCATGTTTTGGATACCATAAAATAAATGCAGAGTACCATGAATATATTTAAAAATTTATTTTACAACATTTAGGTGGGATTGTCTTGGGATAGACTAATAGCATGAGACCAAATAAACTGCTTGCATTAAGTCAGGTCTAGAAGTAGTAAGATAGAGTAGGCTTCCTATCATAGACCCATATTCACTTTGATCAACAAGTGGAGAAGCATCAACCTTGACCAACTGACACCCAGTTTCCATAGGTGTACCAATAGGAGTATAGTGGTCCATTTGAAACCTTTTTAACATCTCTTTTGCATATTTAATTTGTGAAATAAAAAGTCCATGTTCTAGTTGTGATACTTGAATGCCCAAGAAAAAAGTTAAAGGTACTAGCATTGACATTTCAAATTCAGATTCCATAATAGTTGAAAAACTTTGTGATAATTCATCATTTGTAGGTCCAAATATGATATCATCTACGTAGATTTCAAGAGCCAGAAGATCATCATTAACAACTTTAGAATATAATGTACTATGAACACTACCCTTAGTAAAACCCTTAGAAATAAAATGTGAATCAAGTCTGGAATACTATTGTCACTAGGGATTACACCCGAGTATGGCTAAGTGTAGAACCTAGCAATCCCGTGAAACATGGGACTACCTCCAGGCTGTGGGTAACCTATTAGGAAGTAGACCTCCAGATTAGGGGGATGGCTTCCCCTTGAATCACTTGAAACTGAATTGAACTTTGAAGGAAAAGGGAGAGAGAGTGCATGAAATAAAACTAAAACTAGGTGATTCACTGAACTTTGAAAGCTCCACAGATTGAATCAAGAATCACAATGATACTTAAAATAACATGGTAACTCACAACTTGACTCTATCATCCTGATATCTTGAAATAAAGAGGTACTTGAATTAAATAAGGGAAAACTTCCACAACTTAAAACCCAAACATGCACAGATTAGAACAATAATAACAGAACACTTTCTTGAACATTCAACTTGAACAACGTGCAAAGTAAAGGATAACATAATCACAATAGCTTTGACACGAATTCCAAATAGAAAAATTAGGAAATAATAGAGATGAGAAGGAATACTGCTTTATTCTTAGTGAAAGGAGCTAAAAACATCAATCTACTTCTCCAGAGCTACAACACTCATATGAGAGAGAAAAAGTGAAGAGCTAACCTCAATCACCAAAAGTGAGAGGTATAAAAACAAAGGCCTAGAATCTGTCGTCAAACTCCACTACCTCCTAACAATAGAAAAGTCAAAATAGGACCCAAGAGGTAGCATCATGGTCTGAAAATCAAACTTTTGGATTCCTAGGGGGTGAGGAAAGTGAGACCTAAAAATAGATAGTTAGAGATGACCACTACACCCATTAAGTCATGTTTTTATAACTGATATATAACAAGGGCTCATAAAAATACCACTTTCCGACATCTTACAATAGTAAAACAATGACTTTTACATGAAAAAAAATAATAATAACTCCTCCCACTATATAAAATATGAGTGGATTCTGAATGTATATTCAAGACACACTCAACTCAAAACGAAGAGAATGTCTAAAAATATCTGTATTTTGACCAAATCCATGTCATATACAAGGACACCTAGCATAAAAATAAGAGTATAATAGCCTCAACCCAATATAAAAAGGGAGGAAACAATTAATAGCCTAATTCAAATTAAAATTAAGCCCTTTTTAAAATAAATCCTCAACCTAGAAACCCTAGGTCATAGCTCAAATAATAATATCCACATATTAGCTTTGAAAATATAACATTAAAACGAAGCTAATGTGAACTTGACCTTGAAAAAGGGGAGAAAAAGAAAGATGAATCGATTGCCATTCATATTTTGCAACTCTCGGCTATGGCAATCTGAAGTTTATCCTCTGACAAATGGCAAGTTGCCAATTCCATCTACAAATACTGAACTAGACTCGAGCTCAAATCAGGAAACAACAAACCCTCATGACTGATAAAAAGATCGAGGTATGCATTGTGATCGGTTTCATCTTCCCTCTCTGCATATTCAAAAGGCACTGTATTATTGGCATGTTGATTGTTTGTTATTCTTCTTGGCATTGATATTATGAATTTGCATCTTGGCATTGTTACATATTGAATCTTTGTTTATGTATATGTTTCTTGGCTTATCTTGTGCTATGGCCATATATGAGGGCACTGTTATATGTTGGCAAGCACTGTTGGTTACATTTCTCTGCACTTGTTATGGCCCATGCTATGAATGCACTGTGGCATCGATGCATTGTGTTTGACTTGTTTCTGCATTCGATTTGTGGTACCATAGCATCCTACAAGCACTATGATTATATCATTGCTATTTGCTATATACAGCTTGAGAGCTAGGGCATTGTGCTCATTGTTGTTTGTTAATGCCGATTAGGGCATCATGGGCTCATCGAGCTCTTAGCACTCAAGGCATTGTTTTCTTTGTATCCATTGCATATATATATGATCTCTACATTTGATATGAACCAATGATGGTATCCTGTGATACGGCCTGCGAGCTAGGGCATTGGCTTAATCTTCATGAAGACATGCTATAGCATCATTTCATACATGTTCACTATTTTATCTTTGTTTTAACTTTGCAATATAATAGTGGATTGCCTCCTCGTGAATGCATATTCAAGAATATGAATATGGCATTCACTACACTTGCTAACCATATAGCCCGAAAGCTATAAAGCCAGGGCATGTTATGGATGTATCACTGTATTGTTTCTTTGAAGATAGAAGCCTAAGGGCTCGGGCACGGTACCACTATGCCCATTATTGTATTCTTATTGCTATGGCATGGCATTGGTATTGAACCTCATCTCTATTTTGAATTGCACAAACCACGTTACTCTGTTATTGGCACTGTGACCCGAGGAAGGCATCTATGTATTTGGGTATTGTATCATGCCATGCTATATATTGTGATTGTTTTCATTTACTATTATGCTGGGGTCGAAAGCATCAATGATCACTGTTTGTACCTTGGTTGGAAACTCACTAATATTGCTTCATTTTCTTGAATGTCCCCATGCTAGTGCTCTAGTGTCAGTGCCCCAAAACATGCTATCTTGCATTTCACTTTTGAATCGATGCCCTTCTTGATTTTATTGTACATCAATGTTGAGATGTCATCTTATGACACATGCCTGATGTTCATAAATATGCTACTGTTCAATGCTATTTCGTGATGTAACACCTTGTCACCTATTGTTGTATGAACTCCATGGTGGCCCCATTTCATTGCATGCCTGCATATTGAGTGCTAGAGTAATGATGATACCATGTAGATTGTACATCCTCTGTATGAAATGAGCCCTTCTGTATTTTATCCAGTGAGATATAATATGTGTACCCTGCTGATATTATATTATATTTTCACCAAGTATGTCTATTATGGCATCATGATATGTTGGGTTTCCTTATTTGGGCCACTGTGCATTACTATTCCTTATGATGTCATGTTATCATAGAAAGAAACAAAACTGATTCATAAATTAAATCCATGTATTTGTTCCACAATGCAGATTAACATAATCATGCCAGAGCATATGCATAGAATGCAGATTTGAAGTACATTATACTGTAAAATTAATGCATTGGGTTTAGCTTTGAAACACCTTTATGTTGTACTTTTTTGAACATATGGAATTTGTGTGCCCTTAATCATGTTGATGATGAATGTCATGTGAACACATATGTAGTAGAGTGCCCTATCTCTTTCATAGATCTATGTACTCTGTTATTAGCTCTGTTCAACTTGATGCCATGTAGCTCTTTGTTATTCTTTTATCATAGCCTGATTGATGCTGGATCATCTAGATGCTCCTCATCTTCTTGATAGATCCATTGGGCACAATGTGTGCTCTTGGCCCTTGATGCGATCACCGACATAAAAATTTGAGGTTTTTCTATCGTGATCTGCATCAAGGGCCCAGATCAGTCATTGAATTCATTGTTGGATCAGCTTCCTTGTATCTGCACATGAAACAAACACGTTAGTAAAAATAATGGTATTTCATTTATCTCCAAAGGCTCCTTGATGCACATGCCCTAAGCACAACCCCTATCAGAGGTGTATAGCTGAGTGCACCTATGCATGCTTATAGATATTGTGGCACCATTCATTGCTTAGATCCATTGGATCTAACCCCCTCCTCTTCTCTTATCTATAGGTTCAGGATCACAGGAGTATGCCGGGAACATAGAAGATCAACTCATTACCAGGAAATGTCTGGTACCCCTATAGCTTATATTCATTGTATATGTATATTTGTACTCATATATGCAATTCTAGCAATGGCTATGCTCACGGGATGTGTGAGCTTAGATAGATGTTCTTTTTCAGTTCTTTCTTTCTGTATAGCATATTCAAAATGTTGGCACATGAATCTTAGATGCAATTTATTTCCTTTCCCTTTCATGTACTTTGCAATGAAAATGAACACAAATATTAAGCAAGACCATTTAATAATGCAAACTAGGGTACAGTGGCTCATCTAGTAATTAGGCCTCCAAAACTAAGAATGAGCAAAAATATGACAACATTCTGGTGACCTCTATGGAGTGCTTGCCTACTAAGCATCTTGACCAGTTTCCTTAAAGATCCATTGGGCACAGAGTCATAAAGCCTCAAATTGAACTTAGCTCCCAATCAAAACAACCTCCTCCTCTTCAACAAAACTACTAACTGCCAGAGATAACTTCGTTGGTTTATTGCTACCCAACCAAACTAGAAAATGAAAACAAAACTTGTGCCAGGCACTTAGGGAACACATAAAACTGGAAACCTCCTATCCCACCCTACTCTAACCAGTCTCAGCAAACTAGTTAAACAAATCCATTAACTAGATTGTTAAAATAGCTTCCCATTCTCCTCAAAATATTATATTTTTCATATTTGATGCCAACAAAGAGAACATGGAACACAAGAACATATTGAGCTACCTGGCATATCAACTCTTGAGATTTTTAGTCTAGACAACTCACCTTGCTTAGATCATAGGTGTTGTCCTCCCAGGGAGGCTGATAAGACTGAGTAAGCTCCTAGTCACCAAGAAAAAGACCTCTAACATCATCCTCCATTGAATCTTTGAAAATGGATATCCTATTTGACCCCATCTGAGCTAGATATCTGATAGGACACCCCCTAGAGAGCATAAAACTAGGCCTCTCTTGATGCTTAGTATGCATCTTACAATCTCCTCCAGCATGCTGGTCAAAACTTTGCCCTTCCATGATAAACTACCATAATACTTCTTCTTCTATAGTTAGAGGATCATCCTCTTCATCAGTTGGAACCTCCAATAGCTCATCAAAGCTATCCAACTATCTCAGGTCCTTAACAATAACTGGCCCCTCCTCATGGTCCAGGAAATAAGATTCCTTAGATTCATCCACCATCTTATTGAGAATAGGCCTAGATTCTATCACTGGTACAATATTAACCTCCTGAAACACAATCCTTTCTTCAAGAACATGCAAGCCATTATCTTTATCAAGAAGATAGGGAACATCAACAAGAGTGGAGCAGAAAACATCAATTATAGAATCAAAATCATCTTGTCATTCTAAGTTAGCAGCAACTATATCATTTTTCTTATCATAGTCAGAGTGCTCAACTAGTAAATCTCGTGCTACTTCATCTTGCTCAATATAAGAAGGCATCTCCTCAAATAAATCAGTTAGGCTCTCACCTTCTTCACTTTCTTTCTTATCCTTATCTAGCTGCCCTAATCCATCTTTATGCAATAAATCTATTTGTTCCTCATGATTATCATGAAAAAGTACACCTAAAAGATAAGAATCATCTTCTTTCTAGTGGCTTGAAATACTATGAGGTATAGGGGGCTCTTTAGGAAGTGGCTTATAGGGCTTTATCTACTGCAGAACAGGCTCACTCTCATTTAGGAAGTTAATCCTTTTAGGTGTCTCATCTATAGGGATAGAATGAGGTGGTTGGAAATCTGAGACAGGGTCATGAATAGGCTCTAAAAATGCATGGAAATTAGGCTCCTGTTGACTAAGATTTTGAACTGAAGGAGAAATCCTAAAGCTTGGAATTTCAACAGAGGTGCTAGTGGACTTACCAGGCAAGAAACTTGGGATCTGAACCTTATGAGTCTCCTGTCTGGTTTGCAAAGCTTCTAGATCCTCCTTAGTAGCATGGGGCATCTCTTTCTGGATCCTCTCCTTAAAAAGAGTTGGCATCTCCCAACCTAGATACATAGTCCATGAGGGTCTCCAAGACTGCATTATGTTTGCATTGTTCTCAGATGGTTCTGGTGAGATTTCTTGCATTGGGGTAGCAGTGGCTTCATGATCTTCTTACCTCTGTACTTGTGCCAATAGATTCTTAATTAATTGATCCCTTTCTACAATCTATTTGGCAAGTGTCTCCCATTCATGATCATGGAATTCATCATTTTGTTCTAACTCTTTTCAGAGATCCTTCTCAGTTTTTGTAGCTGTAAGATATATGGCCTTTATTAATTCTTGATATTATTCAATCTTTTCTTCATGGATCTTCTCCTGTTGGTTCTTCTCTTCAAGGGTCTACTCAGTACCTTCTATCTGGCTCTCAAGCTGCCTTGAGAAAGTCACCACCTCCATATACTGTCTTGAGAGCTCCTCCTTTTGAGACCTCATCTCTGCATAATCTTTCATGAAAGAACTCATTTCCTCCTGACAAACTGCCAATAAAGAGGATATGGAGCTTGAATCTGAAGTGGTATGGGGCTAATTTTGAGGATTGCAATGGTGATCTTCATAGGGCGATTGATAGGAATGTTGCCAAGGTGCTTGATGCTGGGTGGGAGGGTATGGTAGTGCATGCTAGAAATTTGCTATTTGTGGGCTATTTTGACTATATGCTGCTGCTTGGCCAGCTTGATATGGAATGAATTCCTGCACATGGGTGGCCTTCTCATGATATGGGGGGTGATAGGGAGAATATGCATTAGGCATTGACATGCTTGCTCATCAAATGAGCTGGTAAAAGATATTTTTGAAACTTATCAGCACTTGGACTGCTTAAACCAGTAGATTACTCTCAGAGTCACCATGGTGCTTGAAACAAAGTACCTCTTAAAGGTTGATTTCACTGAGGATCACACCAAAATCTCAATGAATGATGGGAAACAAAGTTGTCCCACCGGGCATGCTAAAAATGTTGTCACTAGGGATTGCACCCGAGTATGGCTAAGTGTAGAACCTAGCAATCCCGTGAAACATGGGACTACCTCTAGGCTGTGGGTAACCTATTAGGAAGTAGACCTCCAGATTAGGGGGCTGACTTCCCCTTGAATCACCTAAAATTGAATTGAACTTTGAAGGAAAAGGGAGAGAGAGTGCATGAAATAAAACTAAAACTAGGTGATTCACTGAACTTTGAAAGCTCCACAGATTGAATCAAGACTCACAATGATACTTAAAATAACATGGTAACTCACAACTTGACTCTATCATCCTGATATCTTGAAATAAAGAGGTACCTGAATTAAAGAAGGGAAAACTTCCACAACTTAAAACCCAAACATGCACAGATTAGAATAACAATAACAGAACACCTTCCTGAACATTCAACTCGAACAACATGCAAAGTAAAGGATAACAAAATCATAATAGCTTTGAGATGAATTCCAAATAGAAAAATTAGGAAATAATAGAGATGAGAAGGAATACTACTTTATTCTTAGTGAAAGGAGCCAAAAATATCAATCTGCTTCTCCAGAGCTAAAACACTCATATGAGAGAGAAAAAGTGAAGAGCTAACCTCAATCACCAAAAGTGAGAGGTATAAAAACAAAGGCCTAGAATCTACCCTCAAACTCCACTACCTGCTAACAATAGAAAAGTCAAAATAGGACCCACGAGGCAGCATCATGGTCTGAAAGTCAGACTCCCAAATTCCTAGGGGGTGAGGAAAGTGAGACCTAAAAATAGATAGTCAGAGATGACCACTATACCCATTAAGTCATGTTTTTATAATTGATATTTGACAAGGGCTCATAAAAATACCACTTGCTGACATCATACAATAGTAAAACAATGACTTTTACATGAAAAAAAAAAACCAATAACTCCCCCCACTATATCAAATATGAGTGGACTTTGAATGTATATTCAAGACACACTCAACTCAAAATGAGGAGAATGTCTAAAAATATCTATATTTTGACCAAATCCACATCATATACAAGGACACCTAGCATAAAAATAAGACTATAATAGCCTCAACCCAATATAAAAGGGGAGGAAACAATTAATAGCCTAATTCAAATTAAAATTAAGCCCTTTTTAAAATAAATCCTCAACCTAGAAACCCTAGGTCATAGCTCAAATAATAATCTCCACATATTAGCTTTGAAAATATAACATTAAAATGAAGCTAATGTGAACTCGACCCTGAAAAAGGGGAGAAAAAGAAAGATGAATCGATTTCCATTCATATTTTGCAACTCTCGGCTGTGGCAATGTGAAGTTTATCCTCTGATAAATGGCAAGTTGCCAATTCCATCTACAGCTACTGAACTGGACTCGAGCTCGAATCAGGAAATAGTAAACCCTCATGACTGATAAAAAGATGGAGGTAGGCATTGTGAGTGGTTTCATCTTCCCTCTTTTCATATTCGAAAGACATTGTATTATTGGCATGTTGATTGTTTTTTATTCTTCTTGGCATTGATATTATGAATTTGCATCTTGGCACTGTTACATATGTAATCTCTATTTATGTATATGTTTCTTGGCTTATCTTGTGCTATGGCCATATATGAGGGCACTGTTATATGTTGGCAAGCACTGTTGGTTACATTTCTTTGCATTTGTTATGACCCATGCTATGAATGCACTGTGGCTTTGATGCATTGTGTTTGACTTGTTTCTGCATTTGATTTGTGGTACCATAGCATCCTACAGGCACTATGATTGTATCACTGCTATTTGCTGCATACGGCCTGAGAGCTAGGGCATTGTGCTCACTGTTGTTTGTTAATGCCGATTAGGGCATCATTGGCTCATCAAGCTCTCAGCACTCAAGGCATTGTTTTCTTTGTATCCACTGTGTATATATATGATCTCTACATTTGATATGAACCAATGATGGTATCTTGTGATACGGCCTGCAAGCTAGGGCATTGGCTTAATCTTCATGAAGACATGTTGTAGCATCATTTCATACATGTTCACTGGTTTATCTTTGTTTTAACTTTGTAATATAATAGTGGCATTTCCTCCTTGTGAATGCATATTCAAGAATATGAATATGGCATTCACGACACTTGCTAACCATATAGCCCGAAAGCTATAAAGCCAGGGCATGTTATGGATGTATCACTGTATTGTTTCTTTGAAGATAGAAGCCCGAGGGCTCGACATGGTACCACTGTGCCCATTTTTGTATTCATATTGCTATGGCATGCTATCGATATTGAACCTCATCTCTGTTTTGAATTGCACAAACCATGTTAATCTATTATTGGCACTGTGACCCGAGCATGACATCTATGTATTTGGGTATTGTATCATGCCATGCTATATACTGTGATTACTTTCATTTACTATTATGCTGGGGTCGAAAGCATCAATGATCACTATTTGTACCTTGGTTGGAAACTCACTAATATTACTTCATTTGCATGAATGTCCCCATGCCAGTGCTCTGGTGTTAGTGCCCCAAAACATGCTATCTTGTGTTTCACTTCTGAATCGACGCCCTTCTTGATTTTATTGTACATCAATGTTGAGATGTCATCTTATGACACATCCCTGATGTTCATAAATATGCTACTATTCAATGCTATTTCATTATGTAACACCTTGTCACCTATTGTTGTATGAACTCCATGGTGGCCCCATTTCATTGCATGCCTCCATATTGAGTGCTACAGTAATGATGATACCATGTAGATTTTAAATCCTCTGTATGAAATGAGCCCTTCTGTATTTTATCCAATGATATATAATATGTGTGCCCTGCTGATATTATATTATATTTGCACCAAGTATGTCTGTTATGGCATCATGATATGTTGGGTTTCCTTATTTGGGCCACTGTGCATTACTATTCCTTATGATGTCATGTTATCATAGAAAGAAACATCATTGATTCATAAATGAAACCCATGAATTTGTTCCACAATGCAGATTGACATAATCATGGCACAACATATGCATAGAATGCAGATTTGAAGTACATTATACTATAAAATTAATGCATTGGGTTTAGCTTTGAAACACCTTTATGTTGTACTTTTCTAAACATATGGAATTTGTGTGCCCTCAATCATGTTGATGATGAATGTCATGTGAATACCTATGCAACAGAGTGCCCTATCTCTTTCATAGATCTGTGTACTCTGTCATTAGCTCTATTCAACTTTATGCCATGTAGCTCTTTGTTATTCTTTTATCATAGCCTGACTGATGCTGGATCATCTGGATGCTCCTGATCTTCTTGATAGATCCATTGGGCACAACGTGTGCTCTTGGCCTTTGATGCGATCACCGACATAAAAATTTGAGGTTTTTATGTCATGATCTGCATCACGGGCCTAGATCATTTGTTGAATTCATTGTTGGATCAGCTTCCCTGTATCTGCACATGAAACAAACATGTCAGTAAAAACAATGGTATTTCATTTATCTCCAGAGCCTCCTTGATGCACATGCCTTGAGCATAGCCCCTATCAGAGGTGTATAGCTGAGTGCACATATGCATGCTTATAGATATTGTGGCACCATTCATTGTTTAGATCCATTGGATCTAACCCCCTCCTCTTCTCTTATCTACAGGTTCAGGATCACAAAAGTATTCCCAGAACATAGAAGATCAACTCATTACCAGGCAATGTCTGGTACCCCTATATCTTATATTCATTGTATATGTATATTTGCACTCATATATGCAATTCTAGCAAAGGCTATGCTCACGACATGTGTGAGCTCAGATAGATGTTCTTTTTCAGTTCTTTCTTTCTGTTCAACATATTCAGAATGTTGGCAGATGAATCTTAGATGCAATTTATTTCCTTTCCCTTTCATGTACTTTGCAATGAAAATGAACACAAATATTAAGCAAGACCATTTAATAATGCAAACTAGGGTAGAATAGCTCATCTAGTAATTAGGCCTCCAAAACTAAGAATGAGCAAAAATATGACAACAAATACCAAGCATGGGGTGCTTATTTAAGGCCATAAAGTTCTTTCTTTAATCTGTATACATGATCTGGATAATCAGAAGATTCAAAACCTTTTGAATTTTCCATATATACCTCTTCTTCTAGGTAACCATTTAGAAATATTGTTTTAACATCCATCTGGTACACTTTAAATTTCTTAAATGAGGCATATGCAAGAAATATTCAAATGGACTCTAAATGAGCCACATTAGAAAAAGTTTCCCCAAAATCTATCCCTTCTTGTTGAGCATACCCTTTACACACAAATATGGCTTTGTTTCTAATCACTTTTTCCTAATTCATCTAACTTATTCTTGAAAACCCATTTTCCCCCAATCACATTTTTGTCATCTGGACGAGGAATAAGTTCCCATGTTTTATTTTTCTCAATTTGATTGATTTCATCTTTCATTGCATTTAACCAGGACTGATCTTTTAAGGCTTTAGAAACATTTTGTGGTTCAAAATTTGTTATAAGACAAAAATGCTCAGCCATTTGAGCTTTTTCTATTTGTTTTGCCTTTTCACGAGTTATTATACCAACATCTTTATCACCAATCACAAGTGTTTTAAGATATCATTTAGAAATTATGCTGGAAGGTGTTTTTTGAGGTATACCTTCCTTAGAATTAGGAACTTCCTCTTGTTTACTTGAACTGGTTTCAACTACTTTAGTAACAACTAGTTCATTTGATGTTGAGGCATTGCCAAGTTCTAAATCAGATTCCTCTTCAACATCTTGAATCTGATTTTTCATCATATTCCAATTTTCATTGAATACTACATTAACATATTCAACAATATTATTCAACCGTTTATTAAAACACTTATATGCTTTGTTGTTTGAAGAATAACATAAGAAAATTCCTTCATCATATTTAGCTTGAAAACTATCAAGATTTTCAGAATCATTCTTGATAAAATATTGACAACCAAAGATTCTAAAATGCTTAAAAGATGTTGTTTTTCCATACCAAAGTTCATAAGGAGTGCAAGTTGTTCTTATTTTGATTTGTACTTTGTTTAATATATATACTACCGTGTGAACAACTTCTTTCCAATATCTATCAAATAGATTAGATTCATTAAGCATAGTTCTTGCCATTTCTTTTAAAATTATGTTTTTCCTTTAAACTACCCCATCTATTGGGGAGTACAAGCAGTAGAGTACTATCTTTTAATCCCATGGTTATCATAATACTCAACAAAATCTTGAGAAGTGAATTCACCTCCCTTATCTGATCTTAGGCATTTTAGTTTCAAATCAGACTCTTTTTCAACCATTTTCCTAAATATTTTAAACCTTAAAAGCCTCTGACTTATGCTTGAGAAAGGTTACCCACACCATTCTGGTGTAGTCATCTACGAACAACATAAAATATTTTTCTCCATTTAGAGACTGTGTTTTCATAGGACGACATAAATTTGCGTGAACTAATTCTAATGGCCTTGAGGATAGAAACTCCTTAGATTTGAAAGATGACTTAATTTGTTTTCCTTTTACGCATTCACTGCAAACATAGTTTGTAGGTCTACTAATCAGAGGTAGACCACAAACATTTTCATGAATTCTGACCGTATTATCAAAATTTACATGACCAAATTGTTGTCACTAGGGATTGCACCCGAGTATTGCTAAGTGTAGAACCTAGCAATCTCATGAAACATGGGATGACTCCCAGGTTGTGGGTAACCTATCAGAGAATAGACCTCCAGATTAGGGGCCGGCTTCCCCTTGAATCACCTAAAACTGAATTGAACTTTGAAGGAAAAGGAAGAGAGAGTGCATGAAAATGAAACTAAAACTAGGTGATTCACTGAACTTAGTAGATCCACAGATTGAAATAGAGCTCACAATGACACTTAAAATAATCTGGTAACTCACAACTTGACCTTGTCTGCCTTGAAAATTATTGAAATAAAGAGGTGTTCATGTTAAAAGAAGGGAAAACTTCCACAACTTAAAACCAAATGTACACGGATTATAACAATAACTGTAAAAACACCTTCTTGAACATTCAACTTGAACAGACATGCAAAGTAAAGGATGACAAGATCACAACAACTTTAACATGAATTCAAATAGGAAAACTCAAAAATAACAAGAATGAGAAGGAATACTATATTATCTTCAATGAAAGGAGCCAAATAACTCAATCTGCTTCTCCAGAGCTATAAGCAGTCACCTCTGAGAAAGAGGGAAAGAAGAACTAACTTCAATCACCAAAGGTGAGAGGTATAAAAAGAAAATCTTATCTGCCTCTACATTCATGACCACCACCTCCTAAAGATAGAAAATAACTGCAAATAGGCCCATGAATGCTTCCTTAACTTGGATGCCCAATTCCTGAGATTCTAGGGGGTGAGGAAAGTGGGACCCCTAAAAATAGCTAGTCAAAGGAATGACCCTACCCAATAAGTCATGCTCTAAAAATGATAATCTGACAAGGGCTTATAAAACACCACTTGTCGATATTTTACAATAAAACTTTGCAATGACTTACATTAAAGCTCCAACCCCTATATCAAAATATGTGGATTTTAATTACATTAACAAATAGTTCTCAACCCCAAAAGATAGGGGAAAACATATTTGAATGTTTACATATCCTACATATCCACTTAACACATAATTGTTCTTAAAAACAAATAAGCCCCCTCCTATGCCAAAATATATGGTTCTTAATATATTTTAAAAATGGTTTCAACCCAATATGAAAATGGGGAAACAATTTTTAAAACATTTACATATTAATAAAAAAGAAACTAGATGTCAAGAGGTACTCAAAATAAAAGCAATGAAACTCAACCCTAGAATGGAGAAATGATAATAATTCATTATTCATGCCCAAAACCCTTCTTCAAAAATGAGGAAACGGCTGGCACTCCACCTTCTCCATTCGGCTACTGGCAAGTTGTTATCTTCACTGGCAGCTCACTAGGCATGGACTTGGAAACAGCAGTCTTCAAAAGCCCCTTGTCATGGCAATAAGCTTTTGAGGTAAGCACTTGATTTTTCTATCATTCATTTCTCTATTTGTGGCTATCTCTATGTCATTGGGGGCACCGCGTATCCATTTTATTTGAAGGCAATGTTATTTCTCTACAATTATATCTCTGTATTTGCTAGTATTCAGCTCCGTTGCATTTCTTTGTATCATATTTTCTTTATTTCTAAGATCTCGAGAGCTCGACCATTGTTGTGCTTGTTTATGAATCTCTAAGTCATTGATGTCTTGTTGAATGTGATGGCATCATGTATGGGTGTCTATCATTTGACCAACACTGTAATTATATTGATACTTTAAACTTCTTGATACATCCCATGAACTTGGGATTCATTTCGAAGATAATGGCATGATATGAATTCATTGTTGTTGTTCATGGTTTGTGCCATGATTCAGGCCGAGGGCATCATTTTTCTTGCTTTATTTCCTGCATTTACTTCTGTATTCGATGCCAGGCTCCTTTAAGGGGTTCATATACTGTTTACTATTGTGACTTGTCTTTGTGTGTCCCGTGAACTTGTGGCATGTTGTTTGATTATTGCATTTTATGCTATCTCTGTGACTTGCAGTTCATTATTGGTGCCAATCCATTGTTGTTGGTATTCTGTGAGCTGGAAGCTAGATTGTAGTGGTTCTTCACTACTGCTTTGGCTCCTTCGAGGGCATAGTGAAGTGTTTATTATGCTTGGTCATGCCGTAACCTATTCATCACTGGTGCTTGTTCTTTCTTGGCACCGCGCTCAGCATCTTGGGTCACTGTATTTTGTTATGGCATTAGCTTTGAGTTAGGGCACTATATTTTGTGAGTTCTTTGCCCAGCCCATGCCTTGTTATGATGCTTGATTTGAATCAGTGACTATGGTGAATCGAGGGCATCACAAATTTGTATTTGTTGTATATTGTTTTAATGTTTGAATTGGGGCATGTATTTTGTTTGCTGAAGGCTCCTGTGAGATACTTGGCATTGATGCTTGCTTGTTGACTCCACTTCTAGGCACATTGATGGTGTTTGACTACTTGACCCCTATTTGGTTGGATCATGTATCTTATTTCCATATGCTTGTGAGCTTTAGACTCTTGGTATGCTTGATCATTGGCATGTTGTAATTAACTATTGATGCCTACACACTTGCCCATTTTTTAATTGTACTGTAGATGTCTCATTGCACCATGTGATTGCTCACTATTAATGTGATGCTTGCCTTTGAATGCTTCCTAGATCTTCTAGTGCCCTTTGACCATGCTCCATTTGATTTGGCTTTATGATTCCTAGGTGTCTCACTGATACTGCCATCCACTGAATGTTACACTGTTGATCATGAGTGTTCTTTGGTCTGTGATGCAGCCACTACCAAGGAAATGAGATTTTCCTAGCATCGACTACATCATAGGTCAAGGTCATTCATCTGTACATGGAACAAACACATTAGTAAAAACAATGGTATTTCATTTATTTCTAGAGGCTCCTTCATGCACCTATCCTGAGCACAGCCCGTGTCAGAGGTGTATAGCTGAGTGCATGTATGTATTGTTATAGATAGATTCTGTGATACTAGGCATTGCTTAGATCCATTGGATCTAACCCCTTTCTTTTCTCTCTCTTTGCAAGTTCAGGATCACAGGAGCACACTGGGAACACAGTGGAGACATACTCCTTACTAGGCAATGTCTGGTACCCTTGTATCTATGCTCCTTATAATGTATATTTGCACTCATTTATGCAATTCTAGCAATGGCTATGCTCACGGCATGTGTGAGCTCAGATAGATGTTTTCCTTTTCAGTTCTTTCCTTCTGTACAACATATTTAGAATATTGGCACATGTAATCTTAGATGCAGTTTATTTCCTTTCCCTTTCATGTACTTTGCAATGAAAATGAACACAAATATTAAGCAAGACCACTTAATAATGCAAACTAGGGTACAGTAGCTCATCTAGTAATTAGGCCTCCAAAGGTGAGTAAAAATATGATAACACAAATCTCTTATGCCATAACCAGTTTTCATCTATATGACTCATACAACACATGCCTACACTTTGTTCTTGACTTGTGGAGTCTGACAAATGATACAAATTACCAGGTGTCTTGAAACCATTTGCTATTAATTTCCTTGACTTTTCTTTAATTACACAACCATAAGAATTAAACACAACTTGATGTCCACTATCACAAATTTGACTAATGCTTAGCAAGTTATATTTTAATTCTTCAACATAGTAGACATCATCAATAGGTGTTTCTTTGTTTTTCATAAATGTTCCTATTCCAGTAATGTATAGACCCATGTTATCACCAAATTTAACAAAACCCCCAGGATGATTTTCCAAAACTAAAAACTTGTTTTTGTCCCCTATCATATGATGAGAACATCTACTGTCCAAAACCCAAATAGCTAATTTAGTGGATATCAGGGCTGTTTGAACAAGCATAGATTGTTCAAATTTTGGTCTCCACACCTTTGTAGGTCTTTGTAACATTTTTTGGTAATTTGAAGCGTGGCCATATTGAAAACATGTAAAGCACCTCATGTTTTTGATAAAAACAAAAGACTGTTTATGACCAAAAGTAGGAGTTTGAGTAAATCTGCAAGTTTTTACTTTATGCCCAAATAGATTGTAGAAATGATAATAGCCATGAAAAAAATTGTTATTAGGAAACTGATTTCTATTTGCTGTTACAATTTTTTTATGTGAAGTTTCACCCTTTTCAATAGTAACTTCAGATTTTTTCTGACTTTCAAGAGTATATACTTGTTTTTGTAATTACTAATTTCTTGTTCTTTGTCTTTAATAAGACTTCTTTGAGTTTCAATGACCTTGTTAGCATTAACTAGATCCAGTTGCAAAATTTGATTTGAATCATCATAAGTAGTGACAAGTTTCTTAAGTCTTTTAACCTCTTGAAGAGCACAAAGAAGTTCTTCCTCAAGATTTACATCTTCTACTTCAACATTTGAATCGGTTTCACATTTTGTTTTTTCAAGTTCAACTTTAGTCATAAATAGTGTTTCACAACCATCACCATTTGACTCATCAAATTTATCTTTAGAGTCTTCTTTAGTCATAAGACTTTTCTTTTTAAAATTGTTCAACCTTTTGCTAGGATTCCAAGGTTTTTTAAATAACTTTTCAGATTTGTCATAACCTTTACTTAGGTCTAGATATGGACATTTTTCTACAAAGTGTCTAGTTTTACCGGAGCCAAAACATTTTATTTTTCTTGAGTTTCCTAACCAGTAAAGCTTCAAAAACATCAGACAATTCAGATTCACTATCTTCCTATTTTTCAACTTTGAAAGTTGTTTCCTTAGAGGTAGAAGAAGTATTACCAATTCTCCTTTTATAAGCAGTAAGAATGCTCTGAAGCTTATGAACAACCATTTTAGAAAAATGTTTCTTTCCTTCAAGAGCTAAAATTTTAGTTTCAAATTTTAGTAATAACGTTCTAATTACTTTGGCAACCACATCATGTTCATCAATTGTTTCACCAAGACCCTTTCGGGAATTTACAATTTCCTCAATGCGAAGAAAGTAACTTGCTACTGGTTCATCATTATTCATTTTCAGAGAATCAAACTGAGTTTTTAAGGTAATCAATTTGGATTCTTTAACCTTTTCATGACCCTGATAAATGGATTTGAGATTGGTCCATACCTCATTTGCTGATTTGAAGTACATTACTTTCACAAAAACTTCTTTTGACAACCTGCATAGTATTGCAAGCGATCTCTTTTATCCAGTTCATATTTGGTCTTTTCATCTGCATCAGTAGGTACAATAAATGGTACATTATACTTGTTAGATGCTACCTCCCACATTTTGACATCAAGTGAATGAATAAACGCTTCCATTTTAACTTGCCAAAAAGTATAATCAGTGCCATCAAATAAAGATGCTCTTGTGAGTGAGGCACCCTCAGCTTGAGACATCTTACTTTCAAAAGATAAGGAATAGTCCTAGGCCAAACTTATGAGGAATCCTATGCTCTGATACCAATTGTTGAAAGTAGACATACTCTAAGAGGGGGAGGGGTGAATTCGAGTACCTTAAAAAAAACTCTGATAGGGAAGATTTATAAGACAAAGACCTAGTTTATTTTTTAGTGGAAGTAGTATTCAGGTAGTGTTCCCGAGTAGCGATTTGTGGAAATTGGATGATATCTCCTGATCGGGATGGAATCTGGTTATGTGTAGTTAGAGAGCAATTGAAGACATGTTGATAGTGACGTGGTTGACAACGCAAATGTTAAAGTTGATGAAAAGTTCAAAATTTAGGAAAGAATGCTTGATTATGAATCAAATGAAGAAGCTCATCCTAAATCTAATCCAGAGCCTACTGAATTATTCTATGAAACTAAAAGTGATTTGTTGAATGAAAGCCACTATCAGATCATTGAAGAACCGACACCTAAAGTGAGATCTGAGATAGTGAAACCTAACAAGAATTTATCAAGGAGTCATCTTGTTGAGAAGATTATTGGAAGCATAGACAGAGGAGTTCTAACTCAAAATAAGGTACATGAGTAGTTATGTTTGATTTCTTAAATTGAACCTAAATCTACTAGTGAAGATGAACATTGGATTAAAGCTATGAAAGAAGAACTTGATCAGATTGAAAAGAACAGGACATGGGAATTGGTCCCTAGACCTAAAGATAAGAATGTTATAGGAACAAAATGGGTATTCAGAAACAGGATGAATGAACAAGGAGAATTAGTAAGGAACAAAGCAAGATCGATATGTAAAGGATACTCACAGCAAGAAGGAATTGACTATGAAGAAAATTTTGCATCTGTAGCAAGAATTGAAGCAATAAGAATGTTTTTGGCCTATGCATCTTACAAGAAGTTCAAAGTATATCAGATGGATGTAAAGTCAACATTTCTGAATGGAGAATTGGAAGAAGTCTACATTGAGAAGCCTAAAGGTTTTCCTTTAACTCAAGAAGGAGACATGGTATGTAAATTGAAAAAAGCTTTATATGGACTAAAGCAAGCACCTAGAACTTGGTATGCAAGATTGGACAAGTATTTGATAACATTGGGATTTACAAAAGGAACAACTGATAGTAACTTGTACAAAAAAGAAATTGAAGATGGTTTGTTAGTTGTAGTTATTTTCATTGATGATAACATTTTTGGAGGAGAAGATGAAGCCAGTGATAAATTTGCAGATGAAATGAAGACTGAATTTGAAATGAACATGATTGGTGAAATGAAATATTTTTTGGGATTGTAGATAACATAGAATAGTGATGGTATCTTTATGAGTTAGACAAATTACTTGAATGAGTTATTGAAAAGATTTGGAATGGAGAACTGTAAACCAGTTGGAACACCTATGGTAACTGGACATAAGTTATCTAGCACAGATGAGACTCCTTCAGTTGAATAGAAGAAGTACAGATCTATGATTGGAGGATTGCAGTACTTGACACATACAAGACCAGACAACACATTTAGTTGGAGTTGTAGCAAGATTTCAAGTTGAACCTAGAGAATCAGATTATGCAACAGTAAAGAGGATACTAAAATATTTAAGAGGCACAATTGAGTATGGATTGTGGTATGAAAAATATGATGATTTTACCCTATGTGCATATACAAATGCCGATTGGGGAGGTAGTGTTGATGATAAAAAGAGTACTAGTGGTGGAGCATTTTTCCTTTGAGGAAGATTGGTTTCTTGGCTAAGCAAGAAGCAAAATTGAATTTCACAAAGCACAACATAAGCAAAATATGTAGCAGCAACAAACAATTGTTACCAAATAATTTTGATGAAGTAGATGCTGAAGGATATTGGGATAAAATTTGTTGATCTTGTTGTTATACATTGTGACAACACCAGCATAGTTCGTATGTCTAAGAACCCTATACTACATTCTAAGACTAAGCATATAGAGATAAAGTATCATGTAGTAAGAGAGAAAGTTGCTGAGAAAGAAGTTAGACTTGAATACATAAGCACAAATGAGCAGATTGAAGACATATTTACAAAACCTTTGCTGAAGGATACATTTGAGTAACTGAGAGGTATGCTTGGGGTTATGCCCCAACCTACTTTTGAGAAATGATGTAGATTTTTGCATCCGTCTAGTGGTATATGAGCCTTATCTTTCTTCTAGATTGGATGATGGTACTTCCTCTATGGGGGAGTATGTGTATCTGAGCTAAGTCATGAGGACTCTAGTAAATGTATTTTATGAATAGTGTCTTTTGACATTAGAGTTGTTGTTGACATAATGATGAAATTTCTATCATTGATGTCAATGGGGGAGAGCTATACATGAAAAAAAAATCTATTGAAGAGCTCAATCATTGATGAAAGAAGGAAAAAATTTGATTGAGCTAATTACATCCACATTAGGAATGTAATGAAGTTGTGAAAGTGAATTTTTGGAAAGAAGACATGAGAGGTACAAAGATTTGAAATTGAGATTTGGTGTAGCAGTGAGTGTGGTTTGGCACAGTCAGAGAAGAGGTAACATATTGTTGAGATCAGTAATGATTTGATATTATTCTGTTGAATAATCTAGAGATCAGTTGGACAGTGTGTTCAGTGATCTTGCCATTAAAGCTATTTGGGTAGTGGGTCCTTCTGTCTTCCATAACTCCTAACAGGGTTAAAATCTTTTAGCAGAGATTCAAAGTCTCCTAATAGGGACTCATATGTACTGAATGTATTTCATAAGATTCCTAATGGAGTCCATCCTTTCACAAGGAATATTCATATTAGTGCATCTTTTGTGGGCATCATTCCCACTGGGGTTTACTCTTTGATCAAGAGGTTCCCTAGTCAACATATCTTGTGTCATTGTGTTATTGTGTATGAATATATTTCTATGGTTGTTGATTACATTACTTATATGGTTAAATGCTGTTGAAGTTGATAAAGGCTATAATTATCTGATAACTAATTCACCCCCCCTCTTAGTTATATTGGTGGACTTTACTTTCTAACAATTGGTATCAGAGCTTGGTCATAGGTTTGAGTCCCCTCGGGTAATGTTGAGGGGGAGATTTTTGGTAAAATGGTCAGTGCTCCCCTTGGGATTTGTGAAAAGATACTAATCACCTCTTGTGGATTCTATAAGTCTAGTGGTTTCATCAGGCATTGACATGTTGATCTTTTGATGCAATGACAATCACACTTGTAACAAGTAGACATACTCTGAGAAGGGGAGGGGGTGAATTAGAGTACCTTAAAAAAAACTATGAAAGGGTAGATTTGTAAGACAAAGACCTGGTTTATTTTTCAATAGACAAGAAAGAATAAAGAAGTGAGACTTACAACAAAAACCAAAACTTAACAACTAACCAGTTGAACCAACTTGAAGAACATAGACATTAATTTAATGAATGGATTTAACAAGGTAAAAATATCATAGAATAAACTAAAAATAACCATAATCAAGACACATCATTTATGATGAGTGGAAACCCTCAAGATCCAACTAAATCTCTTCATAGGAGAAAAAACACCCTGTTCCTTTATTAATCCCAATCCAAATACATCCAGTTTAGTAGCCCTGCTGCAAGGAGCTACAACCCCTTAATCCTTACAAGTTCAAATAGGGTTCATGGTAATATACTTGTCCAAACTTACAAATATATGACCATTAACCTTTATTACAACAAATGATCTTCAATATAGTTCCTGGACAAAACTTTGTCCCTTTATTCTTCTTCTCCAAAAACTTTTTTCAGATTTTCAACGTTTACTTTACCACACACTTCTAATTCAATTCAACACACTTTTTCAAAACTTTCTATTTGATATTTATACATCAATCATGTTGATTTATACATATACGATAGAAGTATTTGGTTACAAACTGTAACCCTTAACCATTGTTGTTACAAAAATTGTTTTGATAATAAATTATTACACATGCTCTGGTTACATCTTAACTCATAAAAAATGACATAGAACAGTCTTATTTAATCAAAGTTTGAAAACTGGTTTTAAATGCACAACCCCAGCAAGGTTTTAAAACTAGTATTGCTCAAAAAAATTGTCTTCAAAAGTTTTGACTTGCGTATTGAGTTAATAAGTAGACATAACTGTAAAATAAACATCATCAACCACATTTTCAAACTGCACAGTAAAGTATTTAAAAAATGGCAAGGATAAAAACATTGTTCTTAACATAAATTTGTTACCTGGAAATGTTCCAAATCAAACTATGTAAATCTCTTAACAATTTCTATAAAATAGTGAAGATGCTTAATGATTAACATAAGTTTAGCATCACATACCTATCACAAAAGATATCAAAGAGTTCTTTTACCTATTTATTAACTACCGTGATTAAGACGCCTTTTGATTTATTAACAAAAGATAACTAAAGGATCTTGGCAACCACTCAGAATCTTTAGAGCATTCAAGATAAACCATAGTGATGGCTAGGGTATGAACAATACCTTCACAATAAAACAATGATACATATTTGAGATGGTTTCTTATTTTCCTTTATCCAAATGAGTAATCATTTGGAATCCGCATAATATCAAGTCACTTAAAGAAAAACCATGCAAATCCTTGAGTTTTTAACTCAAGTAAAAAACACTAATCATGATCAACCTCCAAATTCTTTTGCCACGTAATGAGCTTTGATTTAATATAGAAGAAACATGTGCCATGGTGAGTGATCAAGGACAAAATTAGTGGGGTCAAGAAATGGAACTTTAAAAGACTATAATAATTACCTACAAAATAAAAAAATCAAATCACAAAAGTGAAGGTTGAGAAGTGGACACAAAACCTAGTCCAATTTAAAGTTGTCAAAAAAGACTACTCGATTGCTAGGCATGTGTAGGATCATGGTATGCCAAACTAGGCCCTTGAGTGGCAATCAAAATTTAGAAAATCAAGTTTAGGGAAGTTGACATGAAAATTTAAACAAGTTATATATATTTTATCAAAACTATGTAAGAAGAGAATCTGTAGAAAATTGAATTTAGTTTCTAAGATACTAGGCCTTTTTTGAAAAAATAATAATCTATATATGTTGAAAATTTCAAATTTTAATGTAGTACAAAGATTTCAGGAAAAAATAAGAAGTAGGTGTATGTGTTACCCAATTTTTCCTGCTCCATGCAAATTTGGCTAAGTTCTATCCCAAGGTTTTCTTTTTGATCTTGTTAGGCCCCCCTAAAAATTTCATGGTTTTCTGCCTTGTCCTCTGGCCTCTATAATTATTTAAACCCTCTGGTCTGCAAGTTAAAATTTGAAAATCTAGTCGTTGTTCTTGAAAACCCTAAAAACCCCTAGGTCATGTTCTAATTTGTCATTACTTTTTTAGCCACTTAAGTCCCTGTATTTAGCATGTGTGCTTTATGAAATGCCTTTGTCGGTAGTTCTCTAAGTCTTCCGGTGGTTATCCTTCCTATTCGGCGATTTGGCGAATGGACTATTCTCATGGTCACTTAATCCTTGGCAGTCTTCATCTAACAGTCAGTGACTCAGCGAATGGTTTACTTTTCCTTCAGTCGCATGATTGCTTAATGTTTAGCGGTCTCTATATGCGGGGGTCCTAGTTAAGAAGATCCGATGGCTGGCATATCTTCACATAGCCCTTTTCTGACACATGCGATCTTACGGCCACAGTTGGATCTTCCAAGTGTTTAGGCTTCAGAAGAGTGGGTCTGTGCCAAGTCATGTTGACATGCTCACATTTGATTGGCTGAAGTAAAGGTAAATTTCAGGTGGGTCAGGTGCAGCGTGTTGTTGATGTGCTTACATATGATTGGTTGCCAAGTCACAACAAAGATTTGTAGGTGGACTTGATGGGTCAGTGGGGTCCCAGTTAAAAAAGAGATCAACGGCTGGTGCATGATCAGAAGGAATATTCAGGGGCTATGAGATCATGCACCCACTGTTGGATGCAAATCAATTTTTGAGTGGGTTCATTATCAGAAGGTTTCTGAGGCATCTGTTGATGAAGTGGTCAGAAAAAATAAAAGCTTGACAAGTGGTGGATGGGCCCAGGGTTGAAATGTATTCCATGAATCAACAACTAAGGCTTGTCTTTCATTCGCTAGACTTAACCAAGGGTCAATGAAGGATTTAGAAATTAAGTGACTGTAGTGTTTGCATAGTTACTTGACCGAACCAGGGTTGGGAGAGGTATTTCACGACTAAAAAAAGTGCCTTCAGTCGTGCATTCATTTAGTGATTAAAGGAAGGAAGGTCAAGGTGGGTCCAAGTTGTTAGATATGCCGACGTGCTAAATTTTCATTGGCTCTCATACTAGTGATGTGGACATTGACTTTTCAGAAGGGTTTGTGACTGTTTCAAGGGTGATTTGGGCCATTTGATTTGCTGGGAGATTGTGTGATCAATGGCCACATTTTAAATTGACCTGCTAGCCATTGTTATTCACATTTAAATATCTCTGAGAAGGTTTTTGCCAAAGTTTGATTCAACAAGCCGAATGTAGCTATGGTTAGCTCAGAATTTATGTTTCCAGGATGATTGTAGTTGAGAGGATGATGAAGAAAGTATGAGCATCTATATTTGGTCATTTCTTACTTCCTGAGAGTACCAATTTGAGCATTCATGGTGAGCTTGCGTTACAGAAAGGTAGATAGATCAAGGTTTCTTGTCTGCAGATAGATGCAGTACAGGGATGGGCACACAAACAAGATATCTGATCAGCCATGATATTTCAGAGATGCATTTATGATCAGACTTGACAGAATTAGGGTCTAGTATTATTCTAATGTAAATCTATGTAACCCTAGTTAGGTTTTGACTCCTGCCTATGTGCAAAATAGGAGAGGTATATATTGTTTTTTTGAGAGCTTTTAGAGCTCAGAGTTCACATTTTGTAAAGAAGAAAGTCTCTTTCTTAGAAGGCTATCCATGGAATTTTCTCTACCCTCTAGTTTTCTACATTCTATAATCTCCCATTGATTATTCAGATATTGCAGAGGTATTTTGTGACATCTTTTCTGTCCCTATGCTTCCTCGTTTGAATTCTCTCTTATTGAATTGAAGTATGTGTATGTTTTGAGTGATATTTTAGGGTTCCTAATCCATCTTTCTTTCTACAATTTATGTGTATTCTTGTGGGTGATTTGATTTGAATGCTCTTGTGGGTATACCTGAACCCCCTGACAATCTGTCTCATTCCTATACCAAGTTGGAGAGGTGAATGTTTGTTTACATGTTGTAGATTGTGTCCAAATTCTTAGGAATGCTATTGTTTGTGAAATTTCTCTCTCTTTCCCTGAATAGCCTCTTTCTATTACAGACCCTTCTATGAAATATTGATGCAAGCCTATTTAGTGAGTTGTGATCTCCTAGACCTAAGTTTATTCATTGAATTCATCCTCTATACTACAATTCATACCATCATTTCAATGTATCACCTAGTAGGTAGTTTGCTTTCAAGTCTTTTCCCTTTCAAGAATTCTTTCTATCCCTTTTCCCTCAAGAATTTACTTTCCTATCAAGAAGCAAATGAAGGTGATTATCCAAGAGGAACCAGCCTAGAACCTAGAGTTCTCATCTTAGTTAGGATAGGTCCCACAACCTAGAGATGATTCACATGTTATACTAAGTTATCAAGACTATGAGAGCTTGAAGCAAGGGTGCAAACTTAGTGTATAAAAATTCTGGCACACCGGGTGGGACTAAGATCAAATTCAAATTTAGAAGACACCCCACGTTGGGCATAACAATTCTGGCATGCCCGGTGGGATAGAAAGAATCAGATTCATGTTCAAGTTATGCTATGTCTAATATACTGATTGCATAATACAGACTTTTAGAAGTTTTTCTATCAAGTATATTTGGTGACTCTGCTGATTTCATAGATTCAGAGCTAATCTTGTTCAAAGTTTATGAGAAAGATTAAGACTAGAAGCTCAAAACCTATTGAATTTTCAGAGTTGCCCTTAAAAAGAAGCTACAAAGGAAGGTCAACTCAAAGGACATCCCCTACAAGGAGATTTCATTCTACACCACCTGATACTTCAGAAAGGAGGCCTTTTCCCTTTCATCTCATAAGAAGAGGAAGATCTCTAACCAGAGATCTAGACGAAGATTCAAATTTAGCATCAAATACAACTCACATAGTTGTTAATCTTCAAATCACAGCTCCTACAATGGCTAGATAATTTGATTTTGCACCTTTCAACCAAGGAAGTCCATTAGTTTTTGCTCAACATCATGATGTGCCCTTCGTGCCACTAAAGAGTCTACATGATTTCATAGGTGAAGGGAAAACAACTGCTTTTGAACACATAAGAGATGTGACCACTATCTGCAACATACACAACACAACTCAAGAAGATGTGGCCACCAAATTATTAGCAGCCTCTCTAAAAGGTAAGGCTCTTCAATGGTTTTAGAACTCTAGCTGTTGGTTCTATTAATTCATGAGATGCATTAGGGGATGCATTAAGTAAACATTTTGAGGATAAATCAGACAACTTGTCTTTGGTTGAACAGTTGACAACCATTAAAAGAGACCCTCAAGAACAAATGATAGATTACAATAGTAGATTCCTCAAGACATGGAATAGAATTCCAGTCTCTGTAAGGCCATCAGCTGACCATGCTTTCTTATACTACTTGCAAAGTTTGAATGGTCAAATCTCTGTCATGATCTAATCTATGGGTGGTACCTCTTTACCCCAACCTTTTGACACAGCTGTCAAGGCTGAAAATTGTAGGCATGATATCTAGAAGGCCACCCATGCACATCTTTCCTAGCCTTCAGCCCATTGCACCTACACAAGTACCTCCATTTACCCCTATTCTTGCCATATTAGCACCTCAGGCTAGTACTAGTGGTCAAGAGCTAAGAGAAAGTTTCTCTCAAGAGTTATAAGAAATAAAGAATAGTCAAGAAAGTAGTAAGCAAGAAATGACAAATTTTTTGCAGACTTTGACTAAAGAGGTTACAAATCTAAAGAAGAAAGGTCAAGGAATTAGACCACCCTTTCGGCCACAAGGCCAAGGTCCCAATCAACAATATCAGAATTAGGGATAGCCTTATCAACAAAATAGGCCACCATTCCAAGGAGGTTATCAAGGACAAAGACAAAATTTTAATTAAAGACCATTCCAACCATATAACCCTGCACCTCTCAATTCTGTGAATCTAGTTAGGGATATGGTCCCTAGTCAAAATAATATGGTCATGGATAATGAATGGTGTTTTCATTATAATCAGCCTCACAATCAGGCTACATGTTCAAATGGATGGATGAACCAAGCTCTAATGGTTCAGAATACCTCACATGCTCAATCAGAAGCTTCATCTAGTGGATCAGTTCCTCAGTAAGAACCACAAGATAATGAGACTGCTTTTTTCAATTGAGAGTAGCCAGACTTCAATGGAGTCAATGATGAATTTGCTATTGCTGCTAATACAAGATCAAAAAGAAGAGCTCAAGATACGGAGCAAGAAGACTCTGGTACTAAGGCTATTACATTTGTAGAGCCAGTGCAGCGACCTACTCCTATCACATTCAAGAAGGCTCCTGCCATTACAAGCAAAGAAAGCCAACTTTCCAAAGAAGTGGAGCCCATCATGGTGAAAGCACAACAAAGAGTACACACTGTGACACCTTTCAAAATTGTAGACAACATGAAGAAGGTGAATGTCACCATGTCTATGTGGGACTCTTTGGCTATTCTGGGATAGTCTGAGATTTTGAAGAAGACCATGATTGAAGCAGCAACTCCTCAGCCTACAAAAGAAGCTGCAATGCTAGTGTTGGTTAACATTGATCAAGAAAAGGAGACTCTAAGTAGCAACTCCAAGGCCAATGCCATTCAAGGTAGGAACTCAAAACCACCTCCCTTTTATGTATCTTTAATCATTGTAAAATCTTTAGTAAATAATTGTATGGTAGATAGTGGAGCTACTAGCACTGTAATGCCCAAGAAAGTGGCTGACCAACTAGGACTAAAATATGAACCCTTTCAAAAGAAGGTTACATAACTTGATGGATCCTCAGTTAATACTATAGGTGTGGCTAAGGATACAAGTCTAATCCTTCATGCTAGTCCTAATTTTTCCATCCTCCTTGATATATATATCATAGATCTCCCTGCTTTATTTTCCATATGTTTTTCAAGGGAGTTTACAGCCAAGATAGGAGGTTACCTTTCTTTTGACTAGTCTCACATGCTATTTCAAACAAGGTATGGGACCAAGGTAACCATTAAATTAGAACCATTGGGAGCACACCATATAGAACCATATGTGTCCAGTAACACTAATGTAAACTACCATATATTCGATAACAATGACTTCCAAACCATTGGAGAAGCAGACACTAAGATAGAAAGTATCCCTGATATTTTACTAGATGAAAGAGCTTTAGAGGCCCAAGAAAATCTTATTTGGGATTTTGGTTTGGGAAGTTATTTGATACAAGAAAATGGATCCATAGAGCCAAACCTCCTCAAAGAAGATACTGATTTAGAGGATCAGAATAATCTGATTTGGGAATTTTTTTTTGATGGAGCTAGAAGTAGACATGGCTCTGGTGGTTGTGCTATGCTAGTGTCCCCAAAAGGAGAAAGGCACTATACAACCTTTAGATTTAGTTTCTCCTACACTAGCAACACTACAGAATATGAAAGACTTGTGAATGGACTGGAGTGGGCTAGGAAAAGAGGGCTCAAGGCCTTAAAAGTTTATGGTGACAGTGAGTTAGTTGTTAGCCAAGTAAGAGGATAAGTGCAACTAGAAATGACACCTTGAAAGCATACAAACATAGAGTTTGGGATGCAATTGAAGATTTTCGTGCTTTCAATATTGTTGCTATCCCTAGGAAGCTAAATCAAAATGTAGATAGATTAGCTGCTATTGGATCTCAGTATGATATTCCAAATAGTATTTCAAAGGAGAAGACCCAACAACATATCAAAGTGATTGTCAGAACTTCTATTCCTGATAATGATGTCAATTGGCAGGTGTTTGACAATGATGAACAAATTTTGTAGTTCTTGTTTGAAGAAGATGTTTTTTCAGAGCATAATCAAGATAGATTATTGCAGAACTATGGTGATTAAGTGATACAACTTAAGTCCAATAAGATGCCTAGAGGTCTTGTCACCTTAGAGACTATCTTCAACAAGGATGATCAAGTTAAGAAGAACAAAGCTGGCCTGGTAGTTCAACAAGAACATTGTGTTGAATTAGAGTTGGAACCAGGTAAGAGTTTACAATTTGAAAAGGTAAACACTGATTCAAAAAGGCATGCTTACACCCAATTATTCAAAGAATTCAGTGCTATTTTTGCATGGCAATATGAAGACCTTAAAGGTTTTAATCCAGCCCTTGCTCAACACACTATTGAATTAGAGCCTAATGCCAAACCAGTAAAGCAAAAGAAAAGGCCTGTTAATCCCAAGCTTGAACCACGTATGCATAGAGAAGTGCTCAAATTGATAGAAAGTGGCATCATCTACCCCATTAAGCATACTAGTTGGGTTTCCAACCTTGTTCCTGTCAGGAAGAAGAATGGGGAGTTGAGGTTATGTGTTGACTTCAAGGATCTTAACAGGACCTCCTTAAAAGACCACCATCCATTACCCTCTATGGAGAAAATCTTACAATGTGTCTCTGGATCTGAGAGATTTTCATTATTGGATGGCTATTCAGGATACAATCAGATCTTAGTTAATGAAGAGGATCAATATAAGACTGCATTTACAACCAAGTGGGGAACCATGGCTTATCAAAAGATTCCCTTTGGTTTGTCAAATGCAGGTGCTACCTTTCAAAAGGCAATGGATATGGCCTTTAAAAATCTCTTGTATAAATTTGTAGTGGTCTACTTAGATGACATAACTATCTATTCTAAACATGCAGCAGATCATATCAAACATTTGAGAAAGATCTTTGAAAGGTGTAGAGAATTTGGGATATCTCTTAATCCCAAGAAATTTTTGTTTGTAGTTCATGAAGGAAAATTGTTGGGATATGTAGTATCCAAAGAAGGAATTACAGTGGACCCTGAGAGAATTATAGCTATCTTAGAGCTACCATTGCCACATTATAAGAAAATTCTCCAATCTTTCATAGGAAAGATTAACTTTGTTATGTGTTTCTTGCCTAATATTGCAGATTCATTGAAGCCTTTGATAGCCATGTGAAAGAAGAGTTCAAATTTCAACTGGACTAAAGAAGGAAAAACTAATTTCTAGGCTATCAAAGAAGCCTTGATAGAAGCTCCTACCCTGTTAAACCCAAATTTCAGTAAGGATTTTATCCTTTATGCTTATGGAGGACATGATGCTATATCTGCTATGTTGACTCAAGAAAATTCAAATGGATTGGAGTAGCCTATTGCTTTCTTTAGCAAAGGTTTAGAAGAGTATGAACAAAGATACTCTTTTGTGGAGAAACATGTACTTACTATGGTGAAGAGCCTTAAGAAGTTCAGATATCTATTGACCCATAGTAAGGTACATTTGAAGGTTACTCATCCAAGTGTCAAAGAATTTTTGCTTTCCAAGGACCTAAATGAAAAAAGAGCTGGTTGGATCACCAAGGTAATGGAATATGACATTGATATTCAGACCACCAAGCTGGTTAGAGGAAGAGGTCTTTGTGAACATTTCACAGGAGATGAAAGTTCAAAGAAATCCGAGCAAATGGATGCATCTTTGGTTGTGCATTCTATAGAAGATCATGCCCAGGCATCAAACATGATTCATTATGTGAAAATAGGGCAATGCCTTGCAGGTTTGGATTCAACAAAAAGAAGATATTATAGATTACAATATGTTCCTTTTGTGCTGATAGATGAAGTTCTCTTTAGAAAGTTTCACAATGGTGTCCTTTTAAGATGCATTGATTCAGAAAAGATAGCTGATGTCCTATTTGAATTTCATGACGGACCTTCTAGAGGTCACTTTTCTCCTAGGACTACTGCTTTTAAAATCATGAGGGTAGGATACTATTGGCCATCTATCTTCAAGGATAGTCATGATTATGTGAGAAAATGCACCAAGTGTGCCATGTTTGCAGGAAAGGAAAGGCTTGCAACCTTGCCCCTTCAGCCAATCAGAATAGAGAAACCTTTCATGAAGTGGGGTATAGACTTCATTGACATGATCAATCCTCCATCTAGTGCAGGACACAAGTGGATAATCATTGCAATAGATTATTTCACTAGATGGATAGAGGCAGTTGCCTTAAAAGAATCAAATGAGAGTGCTATATTAAGTTTTTATGATGATATAATTCACAGATTTGGCACTCCAGACTCCATAGTATCAGATAATGCATTGGCATTCATAGGCCTTAAAGTCTTAGAATGGGCAATCAGAAATGGCATTTATCTAAATACAAGTTCAAATTATTACCCTCAGGGCAATGGCTTAGCAGAATCAACAAACAAGAACTTGATTAGGATAATCAAGAAGACCCTGCAGGATAATCAGAGAGATTGGCATACTAAATTGAAATTTGCCTTATGGTTAGACAAGATTACCCCAAAAAAAATCATTGGGAATTCTCCTTATATGCTAGTATATGGAAGAGAGGCTAAGTTGTCCATTTCAATTGAATTAATAGCTTTGGACTTGGCCACTCAATATGTTCTATTTGAAGAAGGAGATCCTCTATAGATTAGGTATGCTCAGCTCATGGAGCTAGAAGAACTCAGAGATAATTCCATGAGAGATATGGAGTTCCATTAGATTCAGACAAAGAAGAGTTTTGATAAAAGAGCTAGGATCAAAAACTTCAAAGTTGGAGATGTAGTTCTCAAGTGGGATGAATACAGATCTAGACCTGGCAGACATACAAAGTTTGACTCTTTTTGGGGTGGACCATTTGTTATAACAGAATGCAAGGGGCCTAATGCTTTCTAGCTATCAACTCTTGAAGGAGATGCCTTGCCTATTTCAGTGAATGGATTCCACTTGAAGCCCTGCTTTGAGGTTAATCCCTTTCTGTAAATACTTGTGAATATGTTTTCTGCTTTCTTTCCCTGTTTTCTAGGTTAGTTTTCCTATTTTCCAAAAACTGCTTGTGCACAAGTTTTGTCCCTTTGGTTCCAGTTGTCTTTCTGTCAAAGTTTTATGCTCAAGAATAGACCCCATGCCCAATGGATATGTCAAGGCCACTGATCCAATGTCTAGCAGGCTGACATCCAGCAAAAATTGCTAAAATGTTACCCAATTTTTCCTGCTCCATGTAAATTTGGCTAAGTTCTATCCCAAGGTTCACTTTTTGATCTTGTTAGGCCCCCCTAAAAATTTCATGGTTTTCTGCCCTGTCCTCTAGCCTCTATAATTCTTTAAACCCTCTAGTCTGCAAGTTAAAATTTGAAAATCTAGCCGTTGTTCTTGAAAACCCTGAAAAACCCTAGGTCATGTTCTAATTTGTCGTTACTTTTTCAGCCACTTAAGTCCCTATATTTAGCATGTGCACTTTATGAAATGCCTTTGTTGCCAGTTCTCTAAGTCTTCTGGTGGTTATCCTTCCTATTCAGAGATTCGACAAATGGATTGTTCTCATGGTCGCTTAATCCCTGGCGGTCTTCATCTGACAGTCAACGACTCAGTGAACAGTTTACTTTTCCTTTAGTCATGTGATCGCTTAATGTTTAGCGGTCTCTGTATGTGGGGGTTCTAGTTAAGAAGATCTAATGGCTGGAATATCTTCACATAGCCCTTTTCTGACACATGTGATCTTACGCTGGCCATTGGATCTTCCAAGTCTTGAAGCTTCAGAAGAGTGGGTCCATGCCAAGTCATGCTGACGTGCTAAAGTTTGATTGGCCAAAGTAAAGGTAAATGCCAGGTGGGTCTAGTGCCACATGTTGTTGATGTTCTTACATATGATTGGTTGCCAAGTGATGATGAAGATTTACAGGTGGACCTGATGGGTCAGTCAGGTCCCAGTTAAAAAGGAGATCAATGGCTGGTGCATGATCAAAAGGAATATTCGGGGGCTATGAGATCATGTGCCTGTCATTGGATGCAAATAAATTTTTGAGTGGGTCTGTTGTTAGAAGGTTGCCAAGGTGTCTGCTAATGAAGTGGTCAAAATGAATAAAAGCATGACGAGTGGTGGATGGGCCCAGGGTTGAAATGTATTCCATGAATCAGTGACTAAGGCTTGTCTTTTGTTCACTAGACTTAACCAAGGGTCAATGAAGGATTTAGAAATTCAGTGACTGTAGTGTTCACGTAGTCACTTGATCGAACTAGGGTTGGGAGAGGTATTTCATGACTAAAAAAAGTGACTTCATTCACACATTCACTGAGTGACTAAAGGAAGGAAGGTCAAGGTGGGTCCAAGTTGTTAGATATGCTGACATGCTAAATTTTCATTGGCTCTCATACTAGTGATGTGTACATTGACTTTTCAGAAGGGTTTGTAACTGTTTCAAGGGTGATTTGGGCCATTTGATCTATCAAGAGATTGTGTGATCAATGGCCATGTTTTAAATTGACCTACTAGCCATTGTTATTCAAATTTAAATATCTCTGAGAAGGTTTTTGCCAGCATCTGATTCAACAAGCCGAATGCAACTGCGGGTAGCTCAGAATTTATGTTTCTAGGATGATTGTAGTTAAGAGGATGATGAAGAAAGTTTGAGAAGCCATCTTTGGTCATTCCTTGCTTCCTAAGAGTACCAATTTGAGCATTCATGGTGAGCCTGCATTGCAGAAAGGTAGATAGATCAAGGTTGCTTGTCTCCAGGTAGATGCAGTACAGGGATTGGCACACAAACAAGATATCTAATCGGCCATGATATTACAGAGATGCATTTATGATCAAACTTGATAGAATTAGGGTTTGGTATTATTCTAATGTAAATCTATGTAACCCTAGTTAGGTTTTGACTCCTACCTATGTGCAAAATAGGAGAGGTATATATTGTTTTTTTGAGAGCTTTTAGAGCTCAGAGTTCACATTTTGTAAAGAAGAAAGTCTCTTTCTTAGAAGGCTATCCATGGCATTTTCTCTACCCTCTAGTTTTCTACATTATGTAATCTCCCATTGATTATTCAGATATTACAGAGGTATTTTGTGACATCTTTTCTATCCCTATGCTTCCTCATCTAAATTCTCTCTTATTGAATTGAAGTATGTGTATGTTTTGAGTGATATTTTAGGGTTCCTAATCCATCTTTCTTTCTACAATTTATGTGTATTCTTGTGGGTGATTTGATTTGAATTCTCTTGTGAGTATACCTCAACCCCCTTACAATTTGTCTCATTCCTATACCAAGTTGCAGAGGTGAATGTTTTTTTGTAGGTTGTAGATTGTGTCCAAACTCTTAGGAATGCTATTGTTTGTGAAAGTTTTCTCTCTTACCTTGAATAGCCTCTTTCTATTGTAGACCCTTCTATGAAATATTGATGCAAGCCTATTTAGTGAGTTGTGATCTCCTAGACCTAAGATTATTCACCGAATTCATCCTCTATACTACAATTCATACCATCATTTCGGTGTATCACCTAGTAGGTAGTTTTCTTTCAAGTGTTTTCCCTTTCAAGCATTCCTTCTATCCCTTTTCCCTCAAGAATTTACTTTCCTGTTAAGAAGAAAATTAAGGTGATTATCCAAGAGGAACCAGCCTAGAACCTGGAGGTCTCATCTCAGTTAGCATAGGTCTGACAACCTGGGGATGATCCCATGTTATACTAAGTTATCAAGACTACGAGAGCTTGAAACAAGGGTGAAAACTTAGTGTTTAACAGTATGTCTGACCACCTTAAACACAATCAAATGATAATTTTTTTTACAAGTTTCTAGATATAAGTAGTAGACTCATGTCCGAATGTGACACATATTTATTTGTAATTTTTTAATAAGTAAATAATTAATCATGATTTTTTTTCTACAACTTTTTGAGAATAAAAAAACTCTCGTACATGACCATGTTAACTTAGTCTAAACATTATCAAATTGAAAACTTTTTTTATTTTTCGTGTAGTAGGAAAAGCGTAGAATGTGACACATGTTTTCGATTTGAAAAATGTTATACAGTTTGAAAGTTATAGCTATTTTTCAATAAGTCTATCAATTAGGACTAGAAAGATAACAAATAGGTGTATGTCTAACCACATTAAAAAAATCAAATGATAATATATTTTTATAACATTCTAGATAAAAGTAGTAGACTCATGTCTAGATGTGATGTATATTTTTTTGTATTTTTTTCCCAAGTAAATAATTAATTAAAATTTTTATTCTACAAATTTTCTTGAATATAAAATTGTCATGTCTGACCACCTTAGCTTAGTCTAAACTTCATCAAATTGAAAGAATTATTTATTAATATTATATTAGGTGAAGCATAGAACATGATGTATATTTCATATTTCAAAAATGTTATATTGTTTGAAAGTTATAGTTGTTTTTCAAAGAGTTTATCAATCAGGACTTCTTTTTCACATCACCACTTTTTGGCATACCATGATCTTGCACATACCATGCTTTCTTCCTTCATATGACATCTAAGAAATGGATCCCACTTGTACAAAAACTAAATAAAACACTATGTTTTGTTTAATTTTTAACTTAGATAAAATTTTGAAATCAAAATTTCAAGCTTTATTGTAAGCTTATCATGTCATTCAACTTTTACACCCAACTCTAAATATAAAGCATATCAACAAATATATCTCATTTGACACAAATTTCTCTAATATAGTCTTTGACTTTAGGAAATTCTATTGCATTGTTATGGTATAGCTCTTCACACAACAATGGTATAGTTCCTTTATGAGGTCTTTTGGCATCTTGTGTAACTTCAACCTTGTTGTCTTTATTTGCAAAGACTTTCTCATATTTTTTTCCATTTGGTCCTCTTTACATTTCCCTCACAAGGATTACCCTTTATTACTAAGTCTAACCCTGAATTTACATCCTTTTCTTGTGTATAAACATATCTTTATAGCACAAACTTCCCTTAATCCTTGCATTCAACCTCCACAATGAATGCCATCCCATTCCGAAGTCTGTTCGTGAAATATTTCCTATTTCATATATGATGCAAGAGAGGATGAGGAGAGGGACCAAAGGCACACCCTAACCAGATTCACCTTGCTTAAACACATGCGAAAGCAAAAACAACACAAGTGAGAGAGAGAAATGAAAATGCTTTCATATATTATCTTCAAATTGATTCATACATGCTGGGCTGTAAGGCCTTCCTGATTTAGGCCAGATATTACAATGAAGTACATAAGTCCTCAAACATGCGAGGATCTAACAATTATCTCTAAACTTATAGCTTCTATCTTCCATCAAAAACTGTCTCCATAAAATACAACCAAACAACTACATTTATACAAGAGGCTACCAAACTGAGTCAACCTTCAGATCCAAAATTAACAAAAGGAATGACTAGATCTAGGTCCACACACTTCCCAAAGATGGATACTAGCATTAAATCCATGACCAAAATTAATTGCAAGAGTAGGCCTCAATAGGAACTCAAAATAAAAAACTCAATAAATAAGGCTAACCAAGCGTCAGACAAGCATCACCGAGCGCCAAGGAATTAACTGAGCACTAGAGAGATAATTGACCAAATTGGTCAACAAAGGAAACTGAGAAATACTGAAACAACTTGGTCAAAGAAGGAATTGAGAAACACAGACAAAAATTCAAATATGTTTTTGATGACACATGATTGCCAAGGACCTGAGATGCTCATGCATCAGGAACATGGGGTTATTTTAAATGATTTTGTGAATCACGAGGTAGGTATAAACTGAGTTGAATCCAACTTAGATTATGAAATCCATGAACTGTCTTCAATCGGTCTATTCTTCCACTTTATCAAATATTCCATATGCTATTTTCCTCTTGTACTTTTGCCCATTCTTTGTTCCAAGATCTACTCAAATTCTTCTATCTTTTTCTTAGGATAATCTATTAGTATTGTCATGTCTTCATCAGGTTCATGATACTCATACAAATCAGCAATGTTGAAAATAGGTGATACATTCATGTCATCAGGTCACTCAATCTCATATGAATTTCCACTATCGAATCTTTTCAAAATCTTGCAAGGTCCAAACTTCTTCATTTTTAGCTTCCCATATGTTCCAACAAGAAATCTGCCTTTCTTCAAATGAACCATCACTTCATCACCAACATCAAAAGTCTTATGTCTTCTTGAACTATCAGCTCTATCTTTGTATTTCTGATTACTCTTTTCCAGCTTATGTTTCACATCTTTATGTAATGTCTTCATGTACTCAGCAAATTGTACTCCTTCACCACTCCTCTTTCTTTCATCAACAATATCGCTCAAATTTGATATACCTCTTAGTTGTATGCCATTTAAAATCTCAAAAGGTGTTTTTACAGTACTCCTATTCATTGAATTATTGAATGCAAACTCTTCTTGTGCCAACATAGAATCCCAGTTACTCGGTGTGTCTCCAACTAAACATCTCAAAAGATTACCCAAGCTTCTATTCACAACTTTGGTCTGTCCATTGGTTTTTGAGTGAAAAGTAGAACTATATTTCAACTCAGTGCCAAACTTTCTCCAAAGGGTCTTCCAAAAGTATCCAAAAAATTTACTATCTCAGTCAGAGATAATAATCCTCAGTAATCCATGCAATTTGACAATTTCCTTAAAGAAAAGATCCACTATATGTATTGCATCTGATGTCTTTCTTAAAGGTATAAAATGTACCATTCTAGAAAATCTATCCACAACAAAAAATATAGAATCATTGCCTCTTTCTATCTTTAGTAAGCCAAGAAAAAAATCCATACTGATGTCAATCCAAGGTTTCTCAAGAACAATAATCGGTGTATACAATCCAGCATTCTAGCTAACTCCTTTTGTAACTTGAGAAATTCCATAAATTTTCACAAATTTCTAAACATCTTTATACAACTGTGGCCAAAAGTTATTCTCCTTAAGAAAATTCAATGTTTTATCAACACCAAAGTGTTTAGCCAAACCACTACTATGTGTCTCCTTAATCAAATTTGTTCTCATTGTTCCTCTCGGTATACATAATTGATTACCTTGAAACAACATACCTCCTTGCAAAAAATATTCATCCCATTTAGTACTCAGTTGATCTTGAATAGTTGCTTTGCACTTTCTCCATGGCTCAAAAAAATTAGGATCAAATTCATAAGGATGTCTCATGTCATCAAAGCCAAGAAATTCAATTTTCATCTCGGTCATCAAAGACCTTCTTCTACTTAATGCATCAACAACTCGATTAGTGACTCCACTCTTATGCTTTATCACAAATGTATAACTTTGAAAATACTCAACCCATTTCATATGTCTCTGATTCAACTTATTCTAACTACCCAAGTACTGTAAAGCCTTATGATAAGTATACAACACAAATTCACTTGGTATCAAATAATGTCTCCAGTTCTTTAGTGCTTGAACAATAGCATAGAATTCTTGATCATATAAAGAATATCTCCTTTTTGCATCATTTAACTTTTCACTAAAGAAAGCAATAGGTTTGCCTTCTTGACTCAACACAGCTCCTATTGCACTTCCACTTGCATCACATTCTACTTGAAATACCTTTTTGAGATTAGGCAATGCCAAAATAGGCAATTCAACAACCTTTTGCTTTAGAGTCTAAAAATTTTTATCAGCTCCATGTGTCTACTTGAATTCTCTTTTATCTCCTCTCATAGTCTCAGTCATAGCATTACTTATTGAACTGAAATTCCTAATGAAATTTTGGTAAAAACTTTCCAAACCATGAAATGATCTTACCTCACTAGCATTCTCAGGTGTACACCAATTCAAAATAGCTTCAACCTTTTCAGGATCCATCTTCAAACCATCAGTTGAAATCACAAATCCCAAATATACAATTCCTCTTTCATGAAGGAACACTTTTTCATATTTATCAGCAAATTTTGTTCTTTCAACCTATGCAATACTTGTCTAACATGTAACAAATGTTCTTCTCTAGTCTTACTGAATATCATAATATCATCAAGATATACAATAAAAAATTTACCCAAGAATTTCTTCAAAACTTCATTCATCAATCTCATAAAAGTACTCGGTGCATTAATTAAACCAAAAGGCATAACTAAACACTCATAAAAATCTTATTTTGTCTTGAAAGTAGTCTTCCATTCATCACCTTCTCTGATTCTTATCTAATGATACCCACTTTTCAAATTGATTTTGGTAAAATACTCTGCTTCGGTCAAACTATCCATTATATCATCCATTCTTGGTATAGGAAACCTATACTTCACTGTTATCTTGTTGATTGCTCTGTAATTAGTACACATTCACCACTCTCTATTCTTCTTAGGTGCCAATACAATAGGTACTGCACGAGGACTCAAACTTTCTTGGATCAAACCTTTCTGTAACAATTCTTGAATTTGTTGGTTCAACTCCTAATTCTCGGTAGGTGTCAACTGATGAGGTGCCTTATTCGGTAAACTAGCTCAAGTGATCCATGCAATGATCAATACTTCTCTTCAGTGGAAAACCATCAGACACATTGTTAGAAATGATATATTTGTACTCGATGAGTAACTTATCAATCTCCTTAGGGATACTATCCCCTATTTTCTTACTTGATTTTTTAGGAATCACAACAAAACATACATCATTCTTCTTCAAATCCTTAAAAAACTTTCATCCTTCCATCAAGAAAACTTTCACGGATGTAAAAACATTACTAATAGGTTCTTCAATCAAAGGCAACAAGATTTTTTTTCTCCCACCATCCCAAATGGTATACTTATGCAATCTCCCATCATATATAACATGTCTATCATATTGCCAAGGTCTACCCAACAAAATATGACAACAATCCACATGCATGATATCACATAAGACCTTATCATAGTATTTTCCAATTTTCAAATTCACATAACATTGTTCATTTACCAAGAGTGTATGCTCATCTTTGATCCATGAAATCTGATAGGGCTTCAGATGTACCAACCTTTCAATTGTAACTTTGTGACCATTTCCTGAAATGTCAGATTCTCTGAGCTACCATTGTCAATGATTACCTTCCAAATTTCATTAGAAACTCTACATCTGGTCTTGAAAAAACTTTTCCTTACTGGATGTTTCTTTTTACTATCACTCCAAAGTTCTCTCCTTACCATCAAGTTATTTTCCTTCTTATGTTCATTCAGTGACTCTTCTTGTACCAAATCATTTCTACTACTACCAACCTTCTTACTTGCATGTGTACACTCAAACGATCTATGTCCTTCTTCTCCACAATTGTAACAAGTTCTAGCTTGGAAACCACCTCTATAATAACCACTTGGGTAGTTACTGCTTCTTCCTCTAGATGAACTTTCACCTTTCCACTCGGTCTTGCGTTTATCTAGATTTGTCTTTTAAGGTTCAGATCTACTATTTTCACCATAAGATCTACCTCTTCCTCTAGGGAATCTACCACCTCTACCTCTTTGTCTTTTCTCATGTCTCTTATTCAATTTCTCCTTAGCTTTCAATGCAAATTGATAAGCCTCTTCAATGTTCTCCAATTTGACCAAACTAATTTCTTCTTGGATGGAAACTCTCAATCCATTTAGGTACCTAGCAATTCTTTCCACATCATCTTCATCATGTTCAGATCTGATATCTAATCTATAGAATTCCTCAGTATATTCCTTTACCGAGCTATCTTTTTGCCTCAAACTTTGCATTCACCTAACTAGGTTAATCTGATAATCACAAGGTAAGAATTTTCCTTTCAATTTTTTCACCATTTTATTCCATACCTTGATTTTGTCTTTACCTTTCCTCTTTTTGTCCAACTGCAGATGTTCCCACTAGAAAGATGCATGACTTTTCAACTTGGTACTTGTAATTTTCACCTTCTTCTCCTCAGGTATATTCTCATACTGAAAGTACTTTTCCTTCTCGGTGATCCAATCCACCAATTCAATAGCATCCAATTTTCCACTATACTCAGGAGGATTAAAGTGTGGTTTAGACCTCAGACTTGTCAAAGCCTTCAAGAATATTTCCTCACCTTGATCCATCACAGGTGTAGGTTCCACATTAGCTTGTTCTTCCTCAACTTCATCATCACTAACATCTTCAAGATATCTTCCTCTTCTTTGGGCTATTTCAACAACTTCTAATCTAGCAACAAGTTTTCTCAACATGTTTGCCAATCCTAGATCCACATCTTAGCTCCCATGAACCATATTGAAACCCTCCGCAATTGTAGGTCAGATCACAATCTTCTATCCCACAACAATTCAACTAGGGTTTGACAAGAAGGATCCTTGAAACCTAGATTCCCAAACCTAGATCCTGATCTAACCTTGCTTTGATACCACCTGACACAAGAGAGGATGACAAGAGGGGCCAAAGGCACACCCTAACTAGATCCACCTTGCTTAAACACATGTGAAAGCAACAATAACACAAGTGGGAGAAAGAAATGTGAATGCTTTCATATATTATCTTCAAATTGATTAATACATGTTGGGCTGTAAGGCCTTCCCTATTTAGGCCAGATATTACAATGAAGTACAGAAGTCCTAAAACATGCGAGGATCTGACAATTACCTCTAAACTTCTAGCTTCTATCTTACATCAAAAAATGACTCCCTAAACTACAACCAAACAACTACATTTATACAAGAGGCTACTGAACTGAGTCAGCCTTTAGATCCATAATTAGGGGGAGGAATGACCAGATCTAGGTCCACACACTTCCCAAAGATGGATACGAGCATTAAATCCATGACCGAAATTAATTGCAAGAGTTGGCCTCAATAGGAACTCAAAACAAACAACTTGGTAAACAAGGATAACCGAGCGCTAGAAAAACATCATCGAGCGCCAAGGAATTAACTAAGTGCTAGAGAGATAACTGACCAACTTGGTTAACAAAAGAAACCGAGCAACACCAAAACAACTCAGTCAAAGAAGGAACCGAGCAACATAGACAAAATTTCAAATATATTTTTGATGACACAAGATTGCCAAGGACCCGAGATGATCCTGCATCAGTATACTCCCTCAAGAGTGTTTCAACCAATGAAACTCCCTCACTCTGTATATGTGAATTGGTTTTCAATTGGTTGTGTTATTATCAACTTTGATAAACTTTAAAGTAATGAAGGGATAGCTTAAATTTTTTTTTAATTTTTATTATGACCATCTAGCCACCAAATTTTTGTGATCCATCTAATGTGACCCTTGTTCACTTTTATTTATATTCATTTGGCTCTCTACGTTTGTGATTTTGAATTGAAAATTGTGAACTCTAGTTTTGAGATCTCTCTTGATCTTGAGGTGGCTACTTGAATTATATTCTATGTTTCTAGTCCTATGATGTGAAGTGATGTTTTCTATCATGTTCAATGTGGAACATTTATAGAATGTATAAGGGAGTAGATTACAAAGAGGATACCATTATTATTCTTGCATTTATGTTTTTCTTGAAATATGTTTTAAAAATTATGAAATGATCAATTACATTATCATAAACATGGTTGTGGATAATAGATATGCATTGCATGAAACCATTTTCATTAATCCATAAGCCTAATGTGATTTTTGATTCTATGACGAGTATTGCATGGATGTCCAAAAAGTAAGTCGACACCTCTTAATGAAAATGGATTAGAATTATTTTGTAATGATGCACTATTGGTGTTCTTGACCAACACCTCCTTCTTCTTATCTATTATATTTTATTTGACCACATGTCTCAAAATATGTGATTCCCTAATATGTATGAGACTTTTCATGATGAAATGTTTGATTCTTTGATTGGTTGACTTGTGGTGTGATTTCCACATATTTGTTTAACACTTTATTGCATAAAAAAATATATGATATGCATGAGTTGCATTATTTTACTTACTATGTATGAGTAAAGGAAATCTTACCTTCTGGTGACAGGTGTTGAATGTGGGAAATAGAGGGAAGGTTAGAAGTGATGTAACTGATCATTTATTTTTCACTTTGCCTACCTGTAGAAATATATTATTAAAATACTTTGGGCAAAGTTGTTCACATATGTTTTCTTAAATATGATTCCTATATTCTATCTCCCTGCCACATCTATGATTATTTCTACTTAGAGATGTGGAAAGTAGTTACTTCCATGGTTCCACTAGATACCCCATGCCTCTTTGTTTTCTTCCAGGCTGCTAGGCAATGGAGGGTTGAGATTTATGTGAGTAGGTAGAACCACAAGAAAGTTTAAGGCTTTTTGGTTAGGAAGAAGAGCTTCTAGGACACACTATCATCTTGGGATAAAAGATGTACAATTGTCCTAGGGCTTATCAGACATGAATCTATAGAGAGATATTTGTGTAATGGCACTTACATATCTTGTTTCATGATTGGCCTTAGCGATCTTTCTTTTGATGTATACTCTTGATGTATGATATACTTGATGTATTTAATTTTATGTAATGATGAATTATCATGATGTATTGGGATGTTTATGCTTGAATTAAGGACAATTACAGAGCTAAAATTATAAATGCTTATTTTGTTTCATCAAGATGTAACATTTTTAATTACATTATCTTAGAAATTAAGACATTATTTATGATGAAATGATTTAAAAAAATTCTTGAAATATTATTGTGGCACAATGGGTATGAGGTCCTACATCACATAAATGGAAAAAGTAGATCAACTAATTTTTATAGGTGTTTCAGAGCACACATGGATGATTTCTCACCTAACGGGTACCACATGTTAGATGATATGTATGAATAATGTATTTTCTATGATGAAGTAGTGGTCTAAAGATTATTTTAGGTGAAAATTTACAATCTTTAAATGGTTATATTTATTCATGATTATTGATTATTAAAAAATTTCTTCTATAAAGTATTGATATGGAAATATAACTAAAAACTTATATTATGAGTGTTTGCAAATGAGTATAATAGGAATTTGATACAAAGTATCCAATAACGTGATGAATTCAATATGATGCCAATGTATGGTAAAGTAAGAGCAACTATGTGTGTTCTTTGTTGTGATTTGACAATGTTATGTAGATTTACTTATGAAAGGATTAGGATGAGGGAATGTTAGATTTTGATTATGATAATAACATGGATTGATGCTTGGTGTTGTTCCTATGTATGCAACAAAGGGAGCAACATATCATAAGAAGGGAGAATATTATCAGATAGAGGTAACGTAACCTTGTAAAACTAATTAGTAGTAATAGAATTCATACACTCACATAGAAACTATTCTTGTTACAATTATTTACAACATGTATGTTGTTATCTTTAATGTTCTTTCCTTAAATACGCATTCAAACTATGTTGGAAAAGTTTCATTTTAATGAATGTGTATCTTTCATTACCTTTAGGAATGCATACAAAAATGAAAGTGGTAATACATTGGCATATATTAAGGGTAAATATGACAACGGTTGGAATCATTATTTTAGTGACAGATGTCTCATGTATTATCTAAGTATTGGCAAAAGAAAAAGAGTAATTGATGACTTGCTACTTTTTAAAATGGAAATACTCACTAGGTTTGATAAAATTATTAAGTTTGGTTAGATTGATATTAATCTTTAGTTGAGGCATGGAGGATGATGCATCTTCTAAGAGGAGAAGAATGTAATAACCTAAATTTTTCATTTTTTTAAAATTATTGATAGATGAAAAATTAGATTTCAAATATTATGAAAAATTAAAACTTATTCGACTATCTTAGTTACGGAGATGTAGGGAATGGTTATGGAGGAAATGGGGCAATTGCTAAATAATTGTGATGGAGAAAAAAAAAGAATGGTAATTTTGGGTGGCAGATTGTGTTACATTTAGGGCCCGTTTGGTGCATGAAATTAATTTATCTAGAATAGGCCTATTCTAGAATAAGGACCTATTCTCAGATTAATTAATCCTGTGAATTAATCTATTCTGTGTTTGGATCCCATAATGTGGAATTGGAATAAGGATTATTTTTTAATTTTTTTAATTAATTTGAACAATATGTATTTTTAACTTATTAAAAATTTGTAATTATAAAAAAAATATTTTCTTACAAATTTTAATTTTTGAACTTATCATTTTTGTTGCTGGTTTTTAAAATAAAATATATATGTATTTTTAACTTATATATTTTTAAATCAAAATATGTATTATTAACTTAAAAAAAAAAGCTTATTAAAAAATTATAAAAATAAAAAAAATTATTAAAAAAATTATAAAAATAAAAATTATAAAAAAATAAGATTATAAAAAAATAAGATTATACATTTTGTTGTCATTTCGAATCCATGAATAGCTTATTTTAGAATAAAAAATGAATTCGAGGTTTTTTTTGGAATTAATTAATTCAACCATTAGCCCAAAAATGAAGATTAATTTTCTAATTGAAGATTTCAAACAATGACCACAAACAATGAAGTAGCCTTTAATTCACGTGTGGGAATGCCAAATGTTTGTTTTTCCCCATCGAGCTAACAGATTAGTTTTGGAATGTTATCTTCTGCATCAAGGAGTCTACACATAATTTTGTCTTGAGTCACCTCTAGTTTTTCCTTGGGGTTATCATTCGGGGCTGATTTTGGATTAGTGGAGAGTATATCAATGTTTTATAAACGGTTTTACTGTTGCGATCTCCTTGAAACTTGCAATTTCTCCCACCTTGTAGCGTAACAAGAAGGCTTGCACCCATTCTTCTTTTCAAGGACATCCAGGGATGAGTAAAGAAGTGGAACACTGGAACAAAAATAGGAATCACAATTACTTTCAGGTTCTTTATCTGATTTCTTTCATTTAATCTTTCAAAGCTATTAGATATAGGCTAAATGACCTCCCTTTGAATGTGTGATCAACTTGATATTGCACTTTCAATTTCGTAAGACAAAATTACTCTTTTTCAAATAGTAATGGGTTCCTTGGAATGGAAAGAATTTTCTTTTGCTGTTAGGACAGATCATTTCTCACTAGGTAAAGTAAATTTCTTAATTCAAGTGTTGTGGGATGGCATTAGAGAACTCAGGAGAAAGGAAATAATCAGAATGTGTTTCTCGTGCCTTTTATAAAATTAATCAAAGTAGGTTGCCAATGAGATGTAATCAACTTCCAATTGTCAATAAATTCTTATCAGTTGTAAAACAACTTTTACATGTAAATCAAATACTGAAGCCAATTATACCATTTTATTTTGGGTAATGCTGGTTGTCTGTGCGTTGGCATGTAGAAGGTTCCTATGGAGGCATTTTCTTCTTAAGTTTCCTTCTTCTTATATGCTGGAGCATTTTCTTAACAACTTATAAAGAATATCAACAAATCCATGTTTGTATAGATCTTGAAATCTTTGTCTACACATTTCATTCTTGCTTTTCGTAAAATAGATGGCGCGTGCCTCCATATTTTGCATTAACTTGCTCAAAGGCTTCTGAATTGTTTTTAATGTAACAAATTTGTGTATATTTCTACCTCAATAGCAATTCATGATGCACATCATATTGTTCAATCTGGCAAGTCATTCATGTTCCTTGTTGATGGTTCTCATTCCCGTTTAGCAGATATGCCTATAAGGCTAGTTGTAACTACGTACTTATTTGACAAATCCTTTTTACATTGAAGAATGCTTCCACCAAGTTCTGAAACTCCCATTTTGCATAGGAATATCGGCTTTATGCCTATCAATTATGTTGTCTGGGAGTATCTAAAGATTTTTTTAATCAAATTATTTGTGTTTAGAAGTATTATTTCGGGATCGACATTTCCTTCTTTTGTTTTATTGTCACCTTTTGATATGGCTTTGTGCAGTGCCTATGGGTGGCTGACTTCATCTCTGGTAAAGACTCTCTGTAGTCAATTTTATCTATGACTAGAAGGCATCATTGTAGTGCTAGATTTTCATCTTCCTATGTCACCAATTTGGGCAGTGGGGCATCAAAGTTGCTTGTATCTTGTGATATTTATTGGCATGCCTGATGTTTCAATTAATGAACCCTTCATTACCTTTTAGAAGATGATGTTTGTCATGTCTATTTCACAACCATACCACCAATGTATTTGGTGTATATTGCGTAATCATCACTTTCCGTGAAAGACTAGGGTAGTTGAATTGATGACTTTTGGAGTGGATATCCATACATTCTGAGTTATATAGAATGATATTACAACTTATATAAAAAATGTAGGAATTGACTTAGATGAACTAAATAGGTATGTTATTGGAAATCAATTGAAACACATATGAAGTCATTTGAAGGTTATTGTTACTAGGTATTTTGTCAATTAATGTCTATCAAGGAAAGCGAGCTATTTGAAACTGTCATAGAAACAGTTCTCTGAAATTGAAAATTTGTTGGATTTTCATAATTAAATCCATTTGTCTAGAAGCCTCTATATTTGACTTTATTTTTTATTAAGTTTAAATCTGATATTTTGAATGGACTTTGAAAGATAAGTTCAAATCAAATTTGGGGGAAATCCGATTTCTTCTATAGACTTCTTCTTTCTTCCTTCGACTTCCAATTTCTTTTTTTTGGACAGTAAGTTTTATATAAAGGGAAGAATGTTTTTATTCTTCCACAAAGATATAGTTGAATGTAATTTTCTCTTTGTATGCAGCAATAAATAGATTAAGATTTTGAATACTCTATTTTTATTAGAGAAGTGAATGATTATTTTGTTAAGTAGTGATTGCTTCAGATAATCTTGTAAGAGCTTTGTGAAGCTCGTAGATATTTGTATGCAGCCACAGTAGTTGCAATTTTTTTTTTTGTACAAGTGATTTTAGTTTGAATAGAAGTAAGAAGAATCTTGCATATTTCTCCACCTCTTGTGTTTGCCCTATTTTGAGGATTTTTTTTTTATCCATTGCTAAAACAGAGCTTCTTCTTGCGTGTTTCTAGAATTTAGTATTACTCTAAATTCTTTACATGGTATCAGAGCTGATTGGCCATCAATCCTTGTGAGTTTGGGCATTTGTTTTTTCTGGGTATTTGTTTATCTTGCACAGGAGACGTGGCTAGAGATGTAGGAAAGAGCTGGCAGCAGCCACCGTCTTTCAATGGACAAAATTATGATGTTTGGGCAAAGAAGATGAGGACTGTTATGATAGCAAATGATTTATGGAAGTTTGTGATCAATGGATTTACGGATATGACTGACCCAGCTCAATTTATTGGCCTCACAAACAATCAAAAGACTCAATTGAAGGAGTTAAGGAGGAAAGATGCAAAAGCTTTAAGCTTGATAGAAACTATCTTCATAGAGACAATCTTTCCCAAAATAGCAGCAGCTAATTATTCCAAAGAATCTTGGGATATTCTTCACACAAGTTTTAAAGGGACTGGAAAAGTTTAGTTAGTGAAGCTCCAAATGCTTCGAAGAGAGTTTGAGACTCTTCTCATGAAGGACAATGAGTCCATCTCAGATTTTGGCTCAAGACTCTCTGGTTTGATAAACCCGTTTAGAACCAATGGAGAAACCATGGAGGAGCAAAGAATAGTAGAGAAAATTTTGAGAAGTCTGCCCTCAAAATTTGATAATCTAGTAATTGTCATTGAAGAGGCAAAGGATCTCTTAGTTATGACTATTGATGAGTTAATGGGTTCTTTCCAAACCCATGAGCATTGCATTAATAGGTCATAAAATTCTTCTCAAGAGTAACCTTTTAGAGCTCAAGTCAATGCAAGAGGCAAGGGAAGAGGAAGAAACAACTATGTAAGAGGTTAAAGAGGCAGAGATCATGGTAACTTTGGACAACAAATGAGGGAGCCAACAGCTCTTAGAATAATTCCAAAGGAGGTAAGAAGAAATATACCTCTGACAAGAGTAATGTTGAATGTTATTATTGTCATAAATTTGGGCATTATGCAAGTGAGTGTTGGAAAAAGTAAAGTAATTAGTCAAAGCCAAGTGCAAATGTTGCTGATATGAAAGTGGGTAAGTGCAAATGTTGCTGATATGAAAGTGGGTGATGGAAATAATCCCACAACCTTCATCATGTACAATGTTGGTGAAGAAGGTAGCCCCGAAGTCTGGTATTTAGACAGTGGTTGTAGTAACCACATGAGTGGCAACGAAAGTATTTTTTCTTTCATTGATAAGAATATAAAATCTGAAATTAGAATGGGGAACAATGGAGTTGTTCTAGTTGTGGGCAAAGGATCTATTATGATCCGCACCAAGCAAGGTGAGAAACAAGAAATTCAGAATATTTACTTTGCCGTAGGTATAAAGCACAATTTGATGAGTGTTGGACAACTCACTCAAAATGGTTACAAAGTGCTGATGGAAAATGACCAATGTGTCATTTATGAGAAGGATGAGAGTAAAAAAATTGTTGCAGCAATTCAAATGACAAAGAATCAAATGTTTTCATTGAAGGTAGAAATGTGTTTCTCTTCACAATCGACAACTCCCCCTCCCAAGAAAGAATGTACAATAGTACAATAATCAGCCTTCAAGAGCATGATTGAAGACCCCTCCAAGCTATGGCATTTAAGGTATGGACATCTTGGCTATGCTAGTTTAAATTTATTATCCAAGAAAAGAATGGTAGATGATTTTCCATGTATAAAAGAGTTCAGTAGCAAGTGTGAGGCTTTTATTTTGAGTAAGCAACATAGGCTGCTCTTTAATTCTGGAAACTCTAGAAGGGAAAGAGCATCATTAGAGCTGGTGCATACTAATTTATTTGGCCCTATGCAAATCACTTCCATTGAAGGGAGTACTTATTTTATGACCTTCATAGATGATTTCAGTTGTAGAACATGAGTTTACTTTATGAAAAATAAATTTGAAGCTTTTGATAAATTTTTAGAATTTAAAGCCCAAGCTGAAAATGAAATTAGACAAAATCTTAAAGTCCTAAGGTTAGATAGAGGGGGGGAATATACCTCCAATATTTTTGAAAATTTTTGTAGGCAGAATGGCATAAAGAAAGAGCTTACATCCAGTTATACTCCATAGCAAAATGGAGCGGCTGAAAGAAAAAATAGAACCATCATTGAGATGGCAAGAAGCATGATGAAGGAAAAAGGGATCCCAATTGAATATTGGGGAGAAGCTATAGCAACAATAGTATATTTAATAAATAGAAGTCTTACAAAAGCAATCTGTGACAAGATTCTAATGGAAGCATAGACAAAGAATACATGGATGGTTGAACACTTGAGAGTGTTTGGGTGTGTAGCATATGCACAAGTGCCGAGGGAGCAAAGAGAAAAGTTTGATGATAAAGGAGTGAAGTGTATCTTTACTGGTTATAGTTTAGAATCCAAGGCATATAGATTGTATAATCTAGTTGGTAAAAAGATCATCACTTCAAGAGATGTGGAGTTCATTGAGAATGAGTCATGGGATAGGTCGGTGGACACATCTTCAAGCATTTCAAGTAAAGTGCCTATTTTTGTTGAAGATGATCAAGTTAATGATCAACAAAATGATATAACAACAGATATAGAAGGCTCTAGAAGGCTGCAAATTGGCCCCACAAAGAGCAGCAGCAACAATACTAAGAGCTATGATCCCACTCTTAGCTCCCTAGTGCCAAGAAAGACCAAGAGTCTAAGGGAGATATACCAAGATGAAAGGTATGAAAATGAATTTGATGAAAATATTAATTTTGCATTATTTTCTCATAGTGATCCAATTTATTTTGAGGATGCTTAAAAAGAAGAAAAATGGTGTAAGGCCATGGATGAGGAAATGGATGCAATAAAAAGAAATGAAACTTGGGAGCTCACTAATTTAGCTCCAAACAAGAAAATTATTGGAGTTAAATGGGTTTATAAGACCAAAAGCAATGCTGAAGGAAAAATAGATAGGCATAAGGCTCAATTGGTGGTCAAGGGGTACAAATAATAGTTTAGTAGAGATTATGATGAGACCTATGCCGCTGTTGCTAGAATGGAAACCGTGCATGCGGCCATAGCAATTGTAGCCTAGCACAAATGGAAGGTTTATCAAATAGATGTGAAGTTAGCCTTCTTGAATGGAGTATTGAAAGAAGAGGTTTATGTGGAGCAGCCACATGGTTATGAAGTTCTTGGTCATGAAAGTAAAGTGTATAGGCTGAAGAAGGCTCTTTATGGCCTTAAGAAGTCTCCACGGGCATGATATAGTAGAATTGACTCATATTTGATGAGCAATGGCTTTTGCAAAAGCAATGGTGAGCCCACTCTTTACATCAAGGAAGCTAATGGTAATATTTTAATTGTTGTCTTGTATGTTGATGATTTAATCTTTACAGAGGATAATTATTTCCTTATTGCTGATGTTAAAGAGGCCATGAAAAGTGAATTCTAAATGTCAGACTTTAGTCTCTTGAGATATTTTCTAGGCATAGAAGTAAAACAAATACATGATGGTATTTTTATCTCTCAAGAAATATATGCAAATCAAATCTTGGAGAGATCTAAAATGCAAAATAGCAAGCTTGCCCCAACACCAACTTTAGTAGGTTTAAAATTAAGCAAGCAAGATTGTAGCAACAATGTGGATCCAACTTTATATAAAAGTTTAGTTGAAAGTTTGATTTATTTAATAGCTACTAGGCTAGACACTATGAATGCAGTAAGTTTGATTTTCAGATTTATGGAAACTCCAAAGGAGTCCCATTGGCAAGCGGAAAAGAGAATCTTAAGGTATGTGAAAGGCACCAATGGATATGGTATTTTATATATATTGTAGAAAATATTTTTGGTCTTATTGGCTACACAGATAGTGATTGGGCAGGGAGTTTGGATTATAGGAAGAGCACTTTTGGATATGTCTTTCACATGGGTTTAGGTGTAATCTCATGGGCTTCTAAGAAGCAACCCATAGTTACTCAATCTATAGCAGAGGCTGAATATATAGCAGCAAATGCAGTAGCATGTCAAGCTATTTGGCTAAGAAGAATCTTGGCAGATTTGAAGGAAAAACAAGAGGATGGAACCACAATATTTTGTGACAATATTTCCTCAATCACTTTGTCAAAGAATCTAGTGTTTCATGGAAGAAGCAAACACAATAAAATCAAATATCATTTTATTAGAGAACTAGTTGAGAATGGTGAAATAAAAATGGAGTTTTGTAGGTCAGAGTAGTAGCTAGTAGACATTTTCACCAAGCCATTGGGCAATACAAGTTTTGAGTGCCTAAGGATAAATTTTGGCATAGTTAGTTTGGATCAAACATGATCTTGTTTGTCAGCTCAAGACAATGGGGGAGTGTTGGATTTTCAGAATTAAATCCATTTGTCTAGAAGCCTCCATATTTGACTTTATTTTTGATAATTTTAAATCTGATATTTTGAATGGACTTTGATGTTGACCTCTATAGTTTTGTTGACCATTAGTGTTTTCACAATTAGTCATATATCTAGGCAATCATGGTTGGTCATCATTGTGACCAAGTCATTTTGTAAAGGCTGAGTTTTGTATTGTATACTTATCGAGTAGTAGTACTACCGAGTAAAGTCATGGTCACTATATGTTTGTAATATGTCGAGAGTATAATTGTTGCCAAGCTACATGTATCAATGATTACTGAGTGACAGCTGAAGGTCTCATCAGTTTAGCTGCTGACTTAGAGGTGCATACAGAAGTTTTGAACATTGCTTCAACTGCATGGATGGATGCACTATACATGATCACGGTGCTGCATAGACCTTTTTTGGAGAGAATTTGTGACTTGCCTTCTGATGAAGAAATTAATCATGTCAAAAACAAGGGGGAATCATCATGACACAAGAACAGGGATAGGTAACACAATTTTGAATATGTATATATATCTCAGGGGGAGTATTAGGCTAGTACAAACATACTTTTGTAATTGTAAATACAAATGTCATGACAAAGTGTTTTTACCACTAATGTCAAAGGGGGAGATTGTTGACCTCCATAGTTTTGTTGACCATTAGTGTTTTCACACTTAGTCATATATCTAGGCAATGATGGTCGGTCATCACTGCGACCAAGTCATTTTGTAAAGGCCGAGTTTTGTATTGTTTACTTATCGAGTAGTAGTACTGCCGAGTAAAGTCATGGTCACTATGTGTTTGTAATATGTCGAGAGTATAATTTTTGTTGAGCTACATATATCAATGATTACCGAGTGACAACCGATGCTGAGTATAGTTAATGCTGAGTGCCAGGAATAACTTTTGTCGAGTTAGCCAGAATTGACATACAAGTTTGGAATGGCACAATGATTGAGGTAAACCATTTTTGGTGATAATAATGTTTTGTATTTTGTCTATTGAGGTGATTACAGAGGTAGTTATGCATCCATATTATCATCATTGATCCCTATGTAAATCCTACAACCAATTAGAAAATTGTATAGTTTAGGCAGTAATAGAAATAAATCTAAGTTGTAGATCTTGAAATGGTAAAACATTTTTGTTGTTATATAAGGGCAAGATCTAGATTAGAGAAAAGTGTGTGTGTGTGAATTAGAGGAATGAATTAGTATGAGAAGATGATCAGAGAAGTATATTCAGAATAATCAAGTATTCAGTTAGAATTTAGTGACCGAGCTAAGTAGTGAAAGGACAAAATCAAGAAAAATCAAATAGAAGAGATCAAAATATAAAGGAAAGAGGAGATCTGTAATATGCATATCAGTGCAAACCAAAAGATCAGGTACTAAGATATTTTGACTAGTGTATTAGTGTAAATCTCTTAACCGAGTAGTCTTAATATAATTTTTGTAAATCTCTTTACTGAGTGCTTACTTTATTGTAAGTTTATAAATCCTTTAACAAGGTAGACTATACAAGTCTTTTAGCTTTTAATTGAGCAGACCTCTCATAGGGTAGATCATGATTTGATCACATTTTGTAAATCTCTAATAGGAAAAACTCATTATTGCAGTATTGAAGATTTGTGGGTGTCATCCCTACCCCAGTTTTACCTTTCAAGAGTTTCTGGGTTACCAAAATTTAGTGTGTTATGTGTAATTTCATGTATGTTGCTTGACATGTTATGTTACTTAGAGTGATCAAGTTTTGTTTACATGATGCATAAAGTTTAAAAGGATTGAAGTGAATAATATCTGATTCACCCCCCCTCTTAGTATTACTTTCCCATTTATATTTCCAACATTTGAAAGATAAGTTCAAATCGGATTTGGGGGAAATCTGATTTCTTCTACAAACTTCTTCTTTCTTCCTTAGACTTCCAATTTCTTTTTTTTGGACAACAAGTTTTATATAAAGGGAAGAATGTTTTTATTCTTCCACAGAGATATAGTTGAATGTAATTTTCTCTTTGTATGCAGTAGCAAATAGATTAAGTTTTTGAATACTCTATTTTTATCAGAGAAGTGAATGATTATTCTGTTAAGCAGTGATTGCTTCAGATAATCTTGTAAGAGCTTTGTGAAACTCGTAGATGTTTGTATGCAGCCACAGTAGTTGCAAGTTTTTGTTTTTTTTGTAGAAGTGTTTTTACTTTGAATAGAAGCAAGAAGAATCTTGCATATTTCTCTAGCTCTTGTGTCTGCCCTGTTTTGGGGATTTTGTTTTTTATCCATTGCTAAAACAAATCTTCTTCATGTGTGTTTCCAGAATTTAGTATAACTCTAAACTCTTTACAAACTTATTAGAAAAGGAATCAAACTAGTCAAGAACCTTAATTGAAATGGTTCTTTAAGTTTTGTTCCCGCCCTTATTAAACTTAGGATTCTTCAAGAAAATTATGTCATGATGGTGTAATGGAAACATATCAACATGAGTACATATTATGCTTAAGGTTTTCTTATTGATGAGAATCTTGGAGATTATTTTCTTACAATGGGAAGAGTAGTACTAGGAACTTAGAAAGTAAAATATCATGGTTACGTAAAGGAACAATAAGATGGTACACTAAAGACCTGAGATGTCTTCTTTCCTTTATTTATGAATTTTATAAAGCAATTGGTTGATTTTTGTTTTTAAAAACCACTGATTATTACAAATATTTATTTTATTTCTATTGCTTACTTGACTCTTGACATGTTATGATAAATATGACTTTATGAAATGGTCTTTCATTTTAACAATCTTAGAAAAGTATAGTTTAATAAATGATTGCACTTTTAAGTAAATTTATGACTTTACCCACCATGTATATATTGCATAGATATAAAAAATTCACACACTTGTTTAGAAATTGTAAGATTTTGAGGGTTTTGATGACATTTTATATGGTTGAACTAAACTAATTTTGTCAATGTTGATGCATACATGTTTTTGGTATTGTGAGTACCTTGAGCTTAGATAAATTCATGAAATATTTAATCTGTGAATGAGATAGGATTGAGATCTCAACAATTTGATCAAGCAAAAGTTATTGCTCCTATTAGTATACTATGACATTTTCTTACTACTTGACTATAGTTTTGCTGCTTTAATAGTTTATGCATTTACACTTGCATGAATTTCATTACTTCATGTCATTTTTGTCAATTTTGCTTGTTTAGACTACTTTGAGTTGGGTTGAGTATCTTTCATATCAGGAAAGATTTTGAAGAAGCATAATTGCTTCGTGGTAGGGTGGAAATGCACTCCTACAATATTATCCCCCTGATGTTTTTGTGTGAAACATGTGTTGTAGCTCCTATTGGAAGGTCTACATGTTTAGAAGATTATATTTTCTTATAATCGACTAGTGTTCTTGATGCAGGAGCATCCTGGGTGTAAGAGCAATCTTGCATCACCCAAAAATATTTGTTTTTGCTTTTCAATAAGGGCTATCTTGTGCAGAGCTGCTATTTCTAGAAACTTTCTATTTTTAGTAAGTTGGTCATACGATCTCGGAATGTTCTGATTTCACATGTGGAGGTTCATCTCTGTCATATCAGCCTGCCAGTAAAGTTTCATGGCTAGATCAAGTCTGGTTTTGAAGATATTGAAAATTTTCGGTTTTGGAAACAGGGTGCAGAAACTTTGAACTCAGTTTTGAAGGCTTTAGAGGCCCCGGATGAGGTCGAATTTTGGGCTGAATGAAGCTTTCTTAATTCAGGTGTTGTAGAGCTCCTCGCATCCTTTCCGAAATGGGGTTACAATAGTCAATCGGGTCAACTGGTGATGACTTATGGTCTTCGGAAGTTGGGTCACCTGAAATGGCAGAAAATGATTTTTCTTCAAAATTTCTGTTCGGGTTTCAAAATTTATTTTGAGCCGACTTTGATGTAATAAATTGAAAAATAAAATAATTCTAAGTTTGGTCGGCCTTATTGGCTAAAATTCTGGAACCTTCCAGGCGGTGGAAAATTGCCTATATAAGGAAGGCTGTATTATTGTCTTAGGCAGTTCAGAATAGTTCTGGGTAGTAGATCTGGGTATTGATTCGAGGCTTTGTCCTACAAAATATTGTAAGGGAATGCCCATGTGGCTTTGCATATTGTAATTCTGAAAGTTTGTAATTCCACATTTGTGGAGATAATAAGAAGCCAATTTTCTGTTCTTGCATATTACTGTTGTTGTTTCTCTATTTCTGTTATGTGTTTGTGGTATTAAGGGGAGCACCCTTCATCAGTTCTATTGTAATGATCTTTGTAACTTAAGATAGTCCATAAATCCTGTAAAATTTATGTATCTTTTGAAACGATTTTCATGTTGGATCTATTTTTCCCTGGTCATATATTGATATTATCAACAAGTTGGTCAAAATGATACTCAGTCGGTAGTTATGATTTCAACTAATTGTGAAAATTATTATTGATTTTGTTGTATTATCTCATGTGATTATATTGATGGTATGTTTGATAGTTTTGGTTGGCATGTCTTTGTTATATATGAACTCTTGTAGTCACTTTTCCTTTCAACATGCTATTCAAACCTTATCCTATTTCATGGAATTTAATAGAAATTAACTCTGACTTGTTGGTTTGTGGATTATACTTTTGACTATGTTGACTGACTTCTCGATCTTTTATGTATTGTTGATGTAAAATAAGTTCTCGAGACAACATTCTTTACAAAAAACCTATGGTATGAATAATAAAGATTGGCTAGACATTGATAGAAAGGATAATGTTAACATTTTTTCGGCACTTTTATGGATTTTGTATTTTTTTCTCTTGGTTTTAAAGAATTCATCCAAATTGTAGAATGACTTGATACATCTATTACAATTTGCAAATGCCTTAGGTTGAGTGAGAAATTTATTATTTTATTGTGAATGGTTAAATTTTATGTGCAAAGAGAAGGAGATTATTGTGTTATTTTCTTACCCAGAAAGGATTCATAGCATATATGATTAGTAATATGTGTTTTATTTCTTGTTCATTCTATAATTGTGTTAGTTTTAATGTGTTGCTTCTATTGTACAATTTTATTAGACTTTTCTTCCTACATTTGGTATCAAACCTTGGTTTTAGTTTTATTCTAAGGTTAAATATCCACATATTGCTAAATTTTCTATTGGATTTGTTAATAAAATATTTGCTACTTTAATTTGGGAAGGATGTTGCTAAGCAGACGCCCATGTTTTGATTTTTATGGAATTGTATCCTTTAGAGGTTTAAAGGATGGGTTATTATTTGATATTTTTAATAAAAGTTACCCTAAGACTTTCAATTTTCAAATTTGATCCTCACTTCATGCAAGAAACATATGTGTAATACTTTTCATTCTATATTCTAGGCAGTTTTTGTAGATTTTCGAGAATTAAAATTTTAGCTATGGAGATTTATTTGTTTCTTCTATTGAGTGATTTTAGATATAACTTAAAGTATTTTTATGGTTTTATATTAAAAAAATTTTCAAACTAGAAAGTAATAGGTTTTTTAATGTTTCTCTTCACTACAATATTTTTCTGAACTAAGACACTATCTCCTCTTGTTTTGGATTGCAGTATTTGCTCTGAAATATGATGCTCTATGTATCCTCTTAGATCTTTTAGTTAATATATATTATTAATTCAAACAAATATCTACTTACATAAAATATTAAATTGGGTATTTTTAAAGCAAAGTTTCTATTTACACAAGTACAAGATTTTCAAAGGAGTTATATTTGGTGAATGTTTGAGTTTAAGTTAAAAGGACTCAACTCACTTTACATGACTTATTGAGTATTTGCAAGTTCATAGAACTATCTGATTATTGTGGTGCCGACTTTTAGTCTTTGTTTTATTTGAATTCTAAATTTATGTTAATCTTGGTGAATAAATAACTATTTTTAATTTTAAAGCATTTATTTTATAAAATCTTCATATGCAATATGTGATTTCTTGTTTGGATGTAGCAATTCTCTTGATATATAATTCATTTTCACATGGAAAGGCTTAAATTTCTAGTGCTATGTAGAGTAAATCATTGAGCTTTTGTCTTTCTTTGCTCTTTTGAACCATGCAATAATGGAATATGTTGGTAACTGTAGGCAAGGATGAATCAACATCAGTTGATGGAGCCTAAGGGGTCAAGTACCATAGGTCCCAATTTCATACAAATAGTGCAAAGTTTTAGCAAGAAATTTCCTAAAGAAAAGGTGTGTTTTTATTTTATGTTAAGCTTTAATATTCTTTTGAACTTTCCTAGGATTATTCTTCTGTTATATGACTTTGTTGTTCACTGAAGCATTGATTGGATATTTTTTGTTGAACAAGTTAGCACATCCTTGTGAATTAGAAATACTAGTTAAAATTGGAAATTCCAGTAAAGCTTGTATATTGATTGTAACTGCTTTGCCATTATTTTTAGTCTTGAAATATTATCTCCCAACCTCGTATAGATCACATCATTTCTTGTTTTTGACAAGGTAGTTCCAATAGTAATGATATCTATAGGACTAGACACAAGTCAGATCTATTGCATAAGAGGAGATGTTGCTTGGGAATGCATTGTGCACAAAAAACTTTGAGTTGATGTACCTCTTGTGACAAGACTAGGATTTTGAGCCTGATGATTCAACCTTCAACTTTTTTATGTGAACAACATCAGTGAGCTTCTTTGACATGCATAAATATCATCCAAAGATGCATGTTTTAGATTAGATTATGTGTGAAGGTAACTGTATGACAATGAGTGATAACCAGGTACTCCATTCACTTTCATCAATTGAATTATTTTTAATCATTTTTCTTGTATTATTTCACTTAAATCAATTATTATATGTCAAACCATTTCCATTGGCTAGTAAATAGACTTCAATGTGATTACTTTTTATTTTAGAGTAGGAATTGGTTTTTGGGATGACCGAGGCCATATATTTTTATGAAGTAGATGGGACATTTCCTTGTTGGTCCTTTGAGGGGCTAAAGAAGTTACTTGGATGGGTTCAAGGATATTTATTGTCTTTCATTACATATCAAAGACCAAAATGTAATATTTTCAACATATATGACCTAAAAATTATTTTATTGCCTATAGTTTACAACTTCGAGAAGTCTCCCACATGCTTTGAGATTGGGGAAATATTATCCTCCTCTTAGTGATCAAAAAGTCTTGTGCATAGGAGAGGACAAGGTAAATAGGATATGCTTCATTAAAAGAATTTATAAGCTATTGCAATAAATTTTGTCTAGAGTGTACAAGAAGATATTGTTTCCATAGAAAAATCTAAGTAAAAATATGGAGAACACTTATATGGGAAACAAGACTATGATGAATCTATGGTATAGTATATTCATACAAAAGGACATCTAGAATATTCTTATGTCATTCAAAAATTTATTAGTGCCTAACACATTAAAAATCTTACTCGTTACTTAGAAAATCTACATGAGAAAGGTTTAGCTCTAATGACCATACAACCCTTCTTTCCAATTCTTATATCAAACTTAGGGATATAGAAAAGTTGGATGAGTTCATTAAATGTGAAGGTAAGAACCAATTTGATGTGGAAACAAATGTGGAGAATTATGTTTATAGAGGGATTCCCAATCCTCAGAAGGTGTGGGACTTTTGTCCAAAAGAAAATCCAAAGATGCTATATTATTTAAGAGAGGAAGCTATCTATAAATTCAGGATTATATGTGTGATGGAAAGAATGAATGATCCACAAACAAATATTCGTTCCCTTCCTTATATCAAGAGAGATGGATCGCACATCCAAGTTTATAAATCCATCATTGACCTAGGATACAATACATTGCTTGGGAGATGGGTAGTCATTACCCTCAGGCATACCCCAAAAAGATTGAGAAGGTGTCACTAAATCTTCACATAGAAAAAAGTCCAAGGAATCAACCAATTTCTGGGAGCTTGAATGTTAGAATAATGTTAATTTTAGCTATTGTATCAGTAAGTGAATCATATTTGATGCACATTCTGAAATCCTCTTGAAGCAATATTATTGTAGAAGACTCTAGATTTTCTAGATTTTTCCTCTTATCTATCATCATTGTGGCTTTCACAAAATACTCTAGAAGTTTGGATGAAGTGTATAAATAATGGAGCCCCCCTCACTAGTTTGTGTGCAAGGAAATATAACAACATACTTTTGTATAATTTAGTGATGATAATATAATTAGTCTATTTCTTTCTTTTGAAAAATTATTCTCTCCTTTCTTTTATAGTACACATTTTCTCTATTCTTCCTGTCAGTCTGATTAATTTTTTAATATGGTATCATAGCATGCTTGAAACTTGGGATGTAATATGAGAATTTTGTATTGAAAGATTTGATTTTTTTTGTAGGTTGTAATTTGGTTGAATAGCACTAGGAATATTTTATGGCAACTAAACATATTACAACAAAGGGAATAATTTATATAGAAAAATTGGTGAGACATTTTCATATTTTTTTTGGCTATTACAGATCTTGAAGTGTGTTTCATTCGCATCCAAAAAAAAGAGAAGTTAAAATAATGGATTATCTTGGTACTACTTTTCCAAGAGTAAAATTGAATGGGAAAAATTATTATCATTGGATATCTCATATAGAAATTACTCTAACTCTTCAAAATTATTTTCAGATTGTTACTGGCAGTGAAAAAATACCAACAATCCTAGAAAAGACCAAGAAATTTGGGATAAAAGAGATAAAAAGGATGTAGCACTAATCAAGCTTATACTTTTGGAGGAATTTTTTCCAAAAGTTCGCAATGAAAGAAGTGAAGTCAAAGAATGGGATATTTTGAAAAATTTATATCAAAATTTAGCTGATGTATGGTTCTTATCTCTCACCACATAGTTATATAATATGAAATTATCATGTTCACAAGAATTAGTCCCTCATCTAAGTAAATTAAAGGAAAAGAAAAAAGTTCTTTCTTCTCTTGGAAAGGATATAGATGATAGAGATTTTGTGTAAATTATTTTACAAAGTCTACCAGGATCTTATTAGTCATTTATAAGAGGGCTAGATAGTATAAATAAATTAAAGACTTAAATCTGAAGATTTATGTGCTAAGCTAGTTCAAGAGGAGAAAAGGCAAATTAAAGAAAGAGAATCATTTAATGATGAATCTCAAGAATTCATAATGAATGGAAAAAAAATATTATAAAAGTCACAAGTTAATCAATCTTAAGAACGGAATTGGAAGAATGAAAATAAAAGTACATATTATAATAGAAGTAAGTGGAAATGCAATTGTTGTGGAAAAATGGGTCATCAGGAAAATGAATGTTTCAAAAATAATAGAGATACATAAAAAATAACTAAAAGTGTACAAAGTTTGTTGATTCTAAAAGAAATATTTTTTGTGTTGCACTTAAAGAAAATTATTCTTTCAAGGATGATTAGGTTATTGATTTTGGTGCTACACAACACGTCTCATAATAAGGAACAATTTGAATCAATTAGTGAAAGTAGTATAGAGAAAATATATTTGGGAAATAAAAGTTCTTTGGAAGTTAAAGGGACTAGAAATGTAAAAGTTGATAATGGTGTGTTAATAAATGTAAAGCTAGTTCTTGAACTACAAAAAAATCTACTTGTTGTATCTCAAATTGCATATCTAGGATATAAAATAGAGTTCTACAATGACAAACGTTTACTCAAAGATGTAAATGATAATTATAGAGTGTCTACAATTGGTAAAATGGAGAATGAATTATATAAGTTTGAATAATTAACTTCTAAATGTGGAGATAATCATATGTGTGCTATTGGTCAATATGATGATATGAGCAACTTATGGCATGAGAGTATGGGACATATCAAATATCAAAGTTTTAGGCTTATAGAGAAATTATATATGGTGAATGGACTTCCTGAAATCTCACAAAGTCATAAGGTATGTGAAGGATGTGCAATGGGAAAGAAACATGTGGAAAATTTCCCACAAGGAAAATCAAGGAGGGAAAAAACTCCTCTACATTTAGTTCATATTGATGCAATGGGTCCTTTTAAAACCCCCTCACTTGGAGGAGAAAGGTATGTTCTCACCTTTATAGATGACTATTCTAGAAGAATTTGGGTTTATTTTTTAGAGAAGAAGGATGAATCATTTCATAATTTTTAAGAGTTTAAAGCTTTGACAGAAAAAAAGAAAAAGAAAAAAAAAGTGGAAAATGTCTAAAGATAATAAGAATAGATAGAGGGATTGAGTATATGAGTAAAGACTTTTTAGATTTTTGGAAAGAGTATGGCATAAAGAAAGAATCAACTATTTATTATTCACCCCAACAAAATGGGGCTAAGAAAGACAAAAGAGAACTATAATAAAAATGGCTAGGTGTATGCTTTACTCTAGAAATAAAGATGCTAAAATTTGGGCTGAAGTAGTTCATATTGTTGTATATATCTTGAATAGAACACCTACTCAGGAAGTTTTGAACATAAAACCATAAGAGGCACATAGTGGAAGAAAGCCTACAATGCCTCATTTTAGAGTCTTTGGTTATAATTCATATGCCCACATTCTTGATGAAAGAAGAAAAAAATTTGAAAGGAAAAGTGACAAGTGCATAATGGTTGGGTATAGTGAGGAGTCAAAAGAATATAGGTTATACAATCCTAAAATAAATGAAATTTGTATTAAAAGGAATGTATGGTTTGATGAAGATATTGGAAGTAATAATTCTCGTACATTAGCTTAATTTCCAATCTTGATTGAATAAGGTAAGTCTACTTCTACTAATGATCAAAATTAAAGTGTGCAATCTTCTACAGGAGTAGAAGGAACACAAGTTGAAGAATCAAGGGAAAGTGATTATAAAAATACACAAAAAACTAGAAGCTTTTGATAAATTTACTGGAGAAGGTCCTAGAAATATGTTTACTAAATACACTCTCATTGATAAGGTAATGCCAGTTGACACTCCAAACATATATGAAGAAGAAAAAGGAAAAGATGAATGGGAAGAAGCTATGCAAGGGGAGTAAAATTCTTTGATGAAAAATAGAACTTGGGAATTGACAACACTTTTAGAAGGAAAAAATGTGGTTTGTTGTAAGTGGACCTATATAAACAAATTCACATCAGATGGAGCTATTGAAAAATACAAAGAAAGGCTAGTGGCTAAAGTTTTCTCACAAACAGAAGGCATTGATTATACTGAAACCTTTTCTCTAGTTACTAAAATGAATTCCACACATCCAATAGTTGCTCTAGCTGCAAAGTTTGGTGGAATTTTTTTTCAAATGGATGTAAAAAGTACTTTTCTACATGGTGATTTAAAAGAAGAAATTTACATGCAACAACCATCGGGATTTGTTAAAGTTGGTGAGGAAAGTTTGGTGTGTAGATTAAAAAAATCATTATATGGTCTTAAGAAAGCACCAAGGACCTCCTATTCCAAAATAAATGAGTACTTCATATATATAGGATTTAAAAGAAGTAAAGTTAAAATACAGATGTGTATGTCGAACATAGCGATGATAAAATTTTTATTATTGTATTTTATGTGGATTAATTTATTATTACAGAAAATCACACACATAATATTGAAATAACCAATGATCAACTTGAACAAGATTTTGAAATTATTTATCTAGGGTCGATGAACTATTTTTTGGGTATTCAAATATGGAAAGAAGAAGGATGGATCATGCTCTCTGTTAGAATGATTTTAGAATAATTGAGAGGGGGGGGTGAATTAGTTATCCTTAGGTCAGATGCACCAACTGAACTATTAAAAAAGTTTCAACCAACTCAGATCTATTCAACAATCCACCCAGTCTCTATAGAATATAATTAGTAACATAAACTTGCAGTCCATTGTCCAAAAGTAATCAACTTGTAGAATATAAAATTCTTAACAATATAACATATCAAATAAAATTCACACAATTATGACACCAGGATTTAACATGGAAACCCAATTTGGGAAAAACCACCAATAATATGCTACCAAATGTTCACTCTTCCAAAGTGTTCTATGTGACGAGCCAACCTTGTTAAAGGTTACAATACATACTGCTAGGTGTAACCCTATTAAAGGATTTGATCACCCTATTAGGAGTGGCCTTGTTAGATGTCTTAATAACATGCCATTAGAATTTCACCTTGATTAAAGGATTTACAAATGACTGTTAGGCCAACCTTGATTAAAGGATTTTAACTGATACAATGGTTAGAAATTAATAGTAGGTTTGATCTAATACAAACAATTCACTTAGAAAATACAGATCCACTGTAGCTCATATGCTAATTTACTAACTAGTCTTCATTGTCATTTCCATCTTTGATATGTTTGGAAATCCCTTCAAGAAATCATCACAACTCTGTTCAGCTCTTCACAATTATTCTCAACCTTCTGCTTAGATTCGCCAATCAACAAAATTAACCTCTTCCTCACTATGCATAACCTACAATTAGGTCATCTATATACCTCATTCATTAGTTAGCTTAATTTTTTTCCACTTAATCATCTCCCTAGATCTTAGGTTTAGGTCAGATTCATTGAATCCTTCCAATATTTCATTCTCCTCCTTTTCCTTTTAGATACTTCCCAAAAATTCTCCTTGAATCCATAAGAAAATGGTTTACCATGTATTAAATGCTCTAGGACATTCATTCTAATCTTCAACATATTTTACATATCACAAGAATTCAACTACGTCGGCTAGGAATCTCAATTCCTTCACAAACTATAAATTACTAACACTCGGCAGATATTGTGTTCATCTATTCAGTCATCATTGGATAGCTCAATCATCGCTAAAATTTTTCTTCTCTGAAATTATTATCTTTGGTCGGTTAACATTAAATATGTTTGGCTTCTACTGGGGCTCGGTCAACACTAGCATCACTCGGTTTACACTAAAGTTTCTTTATCTTCTTCTCTTTTGGTCGGTTAAGCCTTAGCTTCCAAAATTTCTTTCATCATTTCTTCTAAGCTTCAAAACAACTAACTTCTTCACTTAGTTTTATAGATAAAAAATACATTACCTTGCCAATGTGCCAACTAATCAAGTACCCATTGTAGTTTCTCATAACTCAACCTTTCCACTAGGTCTTCTTGTTATGTCCTCTTTTGATATCCTCTTCATCAATCAAAAGATATGGCACTTTATGTGATAGCAACTGTCTCACTAGTTAAGGTTTGACATCAATGGAAATATAACAATTTTTTCAATTTTAGTTTCGAATAGCTCTCAAACTAAATATGCTCTTGATATAAATATAAAATTAATACGAGTGACTGTAAACCATCTAATACAACATGTGAAGTAGGATTAAAATTGAGTGCTAACTCTACTCAAAAGACGATGGATGGACAATTGTATAGACAACTTGTAGGCACTCTTTTATATCTTAATATAACTAGACCAGTTATTGCATATGTAGTTCATATTGTATCCAGATACATGGTATTAGAATAACTGAGAGGGGGGGTGAATCAGTTAGATTAGTTATCCTACAATCCCAAATATAAAGATGTAATTTTCTCAAAACAATTTCAATAAAATCTGTAGCTCGGTAACATAAAATTACTAAACTATCTATGCATTTTACTGATTACTAGTTAATTAACTCACTATGATTACCGATCAAATCAAATATGCAGTATGTAAAGTATGACAATAAAACAATCATCACAAAAATACATAACACAATGATTTAACACGGAAACCTTGTTAAGGGAAAAACCACTTGGGACCGGTAACCCAAAATATTTTTCACTCTTTTGAAGTGAGCTTGGTGAAGAGCCAATCCTGTTAAAGGTTACAAACACACTATTAGGTGTGACCTTGTTAGAGGATCTTAGAATAACAATTATCTTTCAACTAACATTCACTATGGGGTCAATAAGATAACATTGTACATTCTTTGAATGACATAGGGGCATAACATAAGATGGTTAAGTCCACTCGGTTTGTAGATTTTCTATATCAATGGTTAAACTGAAATTGTAATTGATTTGATTACAATACAGCTCAATTTGTAGATGTTCAGATCTATTCTAAGCCTATACAAATCCTTTTATTAATAATCAAATTCACTTCTTCAATATTCACAACTTACTGTCCCTTGGTAAATAGTTCTCTGACTCTCGATTAATTCTGTAGTTTGGTTCTTGTACTAACCAGTTTGATTAGGCATACATGAATAGTCTTCACATGATATCTGTTCAATCTTCTTTCTCCAGCATGTATAAATAAAGAAACTCATATCTCTTATATAAAATAATAAATCATTTTCATCTCAACCATTAGATTTTTCCACTTATTCTTCTTCGTTGATTTTGCCTCTTAAAATTTCCTCGGTAGTTGTGTCAATAACATGTTTCAATTCCATCCTTTAGATATTCTCTAAATTTTGTCATTTGTGGATCTCATAACAAATTTCATCCCTAACCTCAAAATTATAGCAATATCTAGCTCATCATATTCAGTCAGCTAAACTAAGCATTTAATACTTGCATCCAGACTTGGCTAAAAATGAAATGCTTTAGTGAATACAAGCTCGATTAGTACTATCACTCGGTATACACTACACTGGCTCGGTGTATACTAAAATCTTCATTTACTGACCACATTATCTTCTACAATTTTGCTTCCTTCTTCATAGTAGATTAATGCAACATTATCAAGTCAACAATATGAGATCATAGACTTATCAATAAGTTACCCAAAGTATTCCTTATCTTCATCTATCATATCCATATTTCTCCATGTAGATATTTCAGTTCTTCATATTTTCTTCCCTTTTTACAGATGTTCAAATGTTTGTAACTTACATGATAAGTACTATCAAAACTAGTTGACATTAATGACAATATAATGACTAATATAATTATCTTACATACCATTTTAGTAACTCAATGATATCTAATCATAGATCTTCAAGTCATTCAGGTATTTAATTAGTTGTTGTTCATCCATCTCTCCCTTTGACATTGATGACAGTACAAGCAATATGAAATATGTCATACACATACCAAATATGTATTCTACAACTATAAGTAAATGCTATAGCATGTTAAGCTCTCCCTAGCTTGATATTTAATATGTTTAATCACCGCGTTATATAACAACATTACAAGTGCAAATTCTCCTTTGTGGATTTGATCTTTTCAGCTCTTAGATTCCTTTTGTTCTCAGCAACAAATATTCAAACTCTCCCTTTCTCTGATTCCTCTTCAATCTGATTTTCATATGCAATTCCTCTCCATTTGACAACAATGCCAAAGAAAAACATAAAACATACAACTCTACAATAGCCAAGTAACTCTCTATTGTTTGCTGTAGACAGTGTATCTCTTTATACTAATATGGAAATTATCTGTTCTAGCTCCTCAAATCTTTCACAACCTTAGACATAATCCAAAGTGTGAATTATGTTGCATATGAATGATCTTCTGATAAGAATAGGTTGATGCAACCTCCATATCACCTTAGTGACCGGTAGATAGGGGACAGACCCCAGGTCTAGTCCTCAAGTATTCAAAAGTGTCCTTCGGTAGAGGCTTGGTAAAAATATCAACAATTTTCTCCTTTGATGTAACATATTCCAATTTAACTTGCTTCTCCTATACTTTTTCTCTTAAGTAATGATACTTAATTGATATATACTTTGTCTTTGAATGCATTATAGGATTCTTAGAAATATTTATAGCACTAGTGTTTTCACAATATATAATCACCATCTCAGGGATGACCTAATTCATCCCTTCCAACACTTGTTTGATATAAACAATGTTTGAACAGTTTGTAGCAGCAAAAACATACTCCAGCAGTAGACTGAGAAATACAAGGTTGTTTCTTACTTGTCCAAGTTACAAGTCTTTCATCAAAGAAAAATGCTCCTTCGATTATGCTTTTTCTGTCATCTATATTTCCATCCCAATCTGCATCGGTGTAAACTCTTAGTTCAAATTTGCCTTCCTTAGGATACCATAAACCATGATCCTCTATTTTCTTTAGATATCTCAAGATTTTTTTTACTACAACCATATGTGAATCCTTTGGATTGGCAAAAAATCTAGCCACAATCCCTACAACATGTGCAATATCAGGCCTACTATGTACTATATACTTCAGTTTAGCAATCATAGATCGGTACAATATTTCAGTATATTCATCATCCTTTGTCAGTTTGCAGCCTGTAACAATCACTGTTCCTACTAGTTTAGCATCTTCCATGCCAAATGTTCTCAATACTTCCTTAATGTACTTTGATTGTGTGATGAGAATTCCATCATTCTGTTGAATAACCTGCAAACCTAGAAAGAATTTAATCTCTCCCAACATTGACATTTCAAATTCTTTTCTCATCTCATCAGCAAATGATTTACAAATATGATCTTTTCATCCAAAGATTATATCATCCAAAAATATTTTAGCAATCAAAATAGTATCATCAGATCCTCCTTTCATGTACAAATTGTTGTTTTCACTAGTTCTCACAAAACCAATACTTGAAAGATAATTATGTAACATTTCATACCATGCTATCAGTGCTTGTTTTAATCCATGTAATTCTTTAAACAATATACATACCATGTCTTTCTGATTCAGATCAACAAATCCTTCTGGTTGTTCTATGTAGACCTCCTCTTCTAGTATTCCATTCAGACAAGCTGACTTAACATCCATTTGATATAGCTTAAATTTATTATGTGAAGCATATGCAAGTAACTATATCATATTAAACTGGAAGAACTTCCATGATAAGAGTGTTTAGCCCTCCAAGTAAGTGGTATGGGGTCATGTTAAGTGGCTTGATCGCATCTTTGCATGTATTTGGCTTTTCCCCCTATTCTGCTTGCCTCTGCACCTATTTTCCACTTCCTATCTACATTTCCTGGCATTTTGGGTTGCAGTTTTGAGGTTTTTGACCTCAAGGTCAAATTCAACCTTGAGGGTCAAATTAGACCTTCACTCTGACCTAGGGTAGATTCGACCTCGTCCTTGACCCCTAGTTCAAATTTCAAGTTTTTTTTGATTTCTGAGTATTGGGTTTCGGAAAGTTTCTTTTTCCCGCCTCTGGGTCAACCATTTTGGGTTTCAGAATGGTAAATCCTTAGATTGCATTTAATATGGGTCCATTTCTAGTGGTTAAGATTAATTGGGATTTAATTCCCCAATGTCAACCCTCTCTAGAGGTTTGTGCCCTAGTTCACTATAAAAGGAGGCCTTCTCTCATTTTGATCATCAAGTTTTGTGAGAACACATCCACAATCAAGAAATTGCCATCTCTCAAGCTCTCAAGTGAAAGAAAATGAATTCAAGCATTCATCAAGCATTCAAGTGTTCAAGCATTCATCTATCAAGTAGATCCATTGTTAGCCATTGAAGGATTCAATCTCTTTGGAGCCCCCTTGAAGATCCATCCTTCTAAATTCATCCAAGCTTCCTCATATGCAAAGATCTATTCAAGATTGGTGTTGAAGATCAAATGCCATTGATTTGAGACATCCTACATTAATTCTACATCCATTGGAGCATCCCTACTTGTGGATTTGAGGATTCAAATCCTCTTAAAGGACTTCAACATAAGCAAGGTGAATTGTTTCATTTGCTTTGTTTATACACTATATTTCAATTCAATTTCAAGGTTAATTCTTAAATTGGGGTTTGACCAAGGCAAACCCCCCATACAAATAAAAAAACCCTCTTTTTCTTGTAGGTGCAGGTGCAAAAATTTGGATCTGAGATTGGATTTGGATACCCTTTTCAACAAACTTCTGAGATCCACGAACAAAGTCAAAGTAAACCTTTAGAATAAGAATGTAGCCTTTGACTTTTTATGAGGGTCAAAGACTGCCTACTGTTAGAAAGATAAAAGATTTTTGGGTTTTCTTTGTCTCGACATTTCTAGTCCGAAATAGGTTGCAGAATTACCTGAAACTACACATAGACATAAAAAATTGGCATTTTCTAGATTTGCCCTATTTTTGAGGTTACTATTTGCCTTTTAATTATTTCAGATTTCAATTCTATTATAGGGAAATATAATGTTTTCTTTCTCTTTCATATTCTCCATAGATTGATTCGATTGTGCATTAACCTTTTGGTTGATCAATTTGGATCTCTCATTTGGGAACTTGCATTTAGAAGTGGATCTCATATTCCCCCCATACATACATTTAATTAGGTGATTCCATTTTACCTCTATTCATTTTGGTGAACCCAACATACTCTCCTTTCTTTTGTGGAATTGGATGCCCTATTGTGTTTTGTGGTGTTAAATTTCCTTTTATCTTGTTGGCATTAGATTTTTCTTTTGTGTCTAGATCATGCATGCTAATTAGATTTCAAATATACAAAAATATTCATGCTTTATGTGTTCTTAGTTTAGTTCATTTGCATTACATTGGTTTATGAGCTTTACTACTACTAGTCCTGCTTATAACATTCCGGTTAGAAGAAGTCATAGACTCATCGGTGTCTTTGATCCTGAATCTTCCTCCTTTCCTCAGGATCCTGGATGACAATTTGATTCTTCATGAGTCCAATCCTATTATAGAGAAAAACTCTTCTCACTCATCTCATGATGAGGATGATGCTTTAAGAGTTCCTCCTGAACAAGTTCAAAAACTTTCAACTGAACTTGATAAAATGGGTCATTGGCTTATTCAAGAAAACCATAATCAAGATTCTATTCAAGCTATAGAGGCTCTTAAGAAAGTTCTTCATGATAGTGATCAAGGTGTTAATCTCTTGCATGGTATTACTTAATTCATGCATTCAAATGTTAAACCTCTAGCTCAAGAAGCTCAAGATTTAGGGTTGATTCCTCCCATCACTAGTGTTGAACCATCTTCTAATCCTTTGCCTAGTATTCCTACCTATACTCCTTTGGTGACTGTGACGGTTCCCTCTATTCCTATGAGTGTTCCTCATATGACCCTTCCTACATCACAACCTTCATATCATAATATTCCTTTTACTTATTCCAATCTGCTTCCAACTGTAGTTCCTAGTGTTCCTCCAATTATGTCTTCTATTCCTGCACCTTCTTACACTTTACCTAGTTTGTCTAATGTTGCTATTCCTCCTATTTCCTCTAATGATTCAACAATCATTAGTTTGGCTCAAACTATGTCATCCTTACAACAACAACTCACTTCCTTAACTCAAAACAAGTTTAGTATTCCTACATGTGACATGGGAAGTCCTTTGTCCTTGGATATTATTCGTACTCCTGTTCCTCAGCAAGTCGATATCCCTCATGTTGAGAATTATAATGGAAAAGGAGATCCTATTCATCATGTTAAAATATTTCAAATCCTTTGTAGTGATTATGCTCATGACCATAGGATTTTAGCCAAACTATTTACTAGAACCTTCTGTGACAAGGCCTTACAATGGTATTGTTCCTTGCCTCATTCTATTGATTCCTTTCCAAAACTTGCTAATGCCTTTACTCAACAATTTCAAAACAACATTAGCTCGCAAGTGTCTTTGACTGATTTGATGCATTGTAAACAAAGTGCTAAAGAAAAATTGACTGAATTTATTGGTAGATTTAAGCATTTATATGCTTAGATTTCCTATCCTATTCATGATATTGATATTCAATGTATGTTTATTTCAAATTTGCAAAAAGATATTAGAGATAAGATTCAACTTACTGAATTTACCTCTTTTCAACAACTTTGTACATCACTTCATCATTATCAATTACAAGTGAGTCAATTTGAGAGCAACACTCCAATGGCTCCTTTTCTAGTTGATAAGAGTGATGCTGCTCCTAATCTAAACAAATTTAAAAAATTCAACAACTATGTCAAGATAAACAAACAAGAAAATGTAGTTGTTGATCAAGTTGCATCTCACAATGCCACTTCTGCATCCATTGATTTTCGATTAAATCGTACATTTACTCCTCTTTTTGAATCTTTACATGATATTATGAATAGGTTTTTAACTGCTAATATGATTACTTTACCTCCTATTCGACCTCTTTTACCTGCTACGATTGCATCCAAATATTTTGATCAAAATGCTTTTTGTCAATATCATCATCAGAATGGTCATGATACTAAGAATTGTTATTCTTTACAACATAAGGTTAAGACTTAATTGACTCTAATGCCTTATCTTTTGATAATCTTGATAGTAGTGGGAAGAAATCTGTCTCTCCTAATCAAAACCATCAAATCTATACAAATCCTTTACCTACATATACCATTGCTCAACCATCTGCTATGGAAATTGTGTATGATTCAAAGATGGATGATCTCAATCATGTTGTTAATCAAGTGGAGTATGTTGGTCAATCTGTATCTCCACCTCAAGCTCAAGCTCAACCTCATATTCAACCTCAAGTTCAATCTCAACCTCGAACAAAACCTAAGGCTAAATTGAAAACTCAACCTAAACCTTGACAACAACCTAAGAATAAAAGACCTCAGGAAATTTTGATTACCTTTGATGAATCTAAGACTATTAAAGCTCCTGATGGTCCCCTTTACATTTATGCTAGGATTTCTTAGAAACCTACTCATGGTTGTCTTGTTGATCCTACATCCTCAGTCAATGTTATAAGTCAAGAAAATATTTTTATGAAAATCTTACAACGCGATTCTTATGATACATTGGATGTATGGATTCAAACTTGCAATGTTTTTCTTTATCCATCATTTAGTTCTATTACTTTACCAGTTGAACTCTATGGAAAAATTGTGAGCACTACCTTTGTTTTTGTTCCTACTTCTGATCAATTTCAAGTTAAGCTAGGTTTGCCTTGGTTAAATGCCATGCATACTGTTGCTTCACCTATCCATAAGTGTCTTAAATTCATTCATGATGAAGAAGTGAAGATGGTTAATCATAGTTTATATCAACCTTCTAGGCCTAGAGACTGTGCTGCTCTTGATTTCTTTTCACCTTCATTACCAAATTCATGTCCTCCTCAACCTGATAATATTTTTCATTCATATCAAGCTTATAAACATTATAAGATTCTTGAATTAAGCATACCACCTATGGATCTTAATCATGGTCTTTTGCCTACACCTTCTATACCTCCTTTAACTATGGCTTCTAGTTCTGTTAATCAAGTTCTTTCTATCACTCTTCCTAAATAACCTAAGAAAGATCATGTGATTGTTCCTCCTATTGTTGATAATCCTATTAATCTTCCTAAATAACCTATGAAGGATCCTATGATTGTTCCTAGTTCTTAACCTATTTCAAATAAATCAAAATGTAATCGATCTGCTAATGAACATCGTAAGAAGCATCATGCTCATGCTAAAGCTTGTAATTTTGTTCTTCAAAGATCTCTACCTTCCTCGGATAAATCTATGCATGATGTGTTAGAAGAAGTTTTTTCTAATAATGATGTTAAGATGCATGATTATGATTATTCTATTCGTATCTTAGATCCTATTTTGATTGATTTGGATGAAGAAGATATTCTTGATGATACTGATGATGTTAATGATGAATATGAAACTATTGACATTGACATTTATTTACCTAATATGCTTTCATCATAATTAACTCTTACACCTAGTGTCGACCATTGTGATTCTCAAGAGGATCCTTGTTTGGAACTGGCTATCTTTCCTACTATGTTGGATATAGTCCCTCTTGTGAGTTACCTACCTTCTCTAAATGATATACAATAAGATGGGGAGAGTAGGTGACATGCTTGATCGGCTTGTCCTTCATGGTAGCTTTGTTGTGTGTTTCTCTGTTGTACTGTGCTTCTCCCAGAATATGTTTGCTAAATGTTGTTAGATTGTTTTATATGATCCTTGTTACTCAATTGGTACAAGGTGATGAAGAAATCAAAACTGTTGTTCAAATTCCTCTATATGTATCTCTATTCTTCTATGTGTTGTTCAATTTTATGTTGTAATTGTGCTATTGTTTGTAAATGTTTCCTTGTGTAATCTGCTTGGATTGGAGATGTGGTAGAACTAAATTCTTTTTGGTCTCCATGTCATGGTCCAAAAAGATTCTCCTTCGTATATCTTATGTGATCTTTCCTCCTTTGTGATCGTAGTTCTACTTTCTTGGGGGAATGATGTCAATTCATTTCCAATAATATCATTATCTTATGATCATACTGACCCCACAGTAGATAGATCCCTTTTGTGCTCTCTATATGTTTCTATGATATTTCTCTTTGATTTGTCTTTGTCTAGGGGCATCTCGATGTGGAAACATAATCATTAGAGTTATTTATGTTTCCGTTGAAGCCATTTCTCCTATTAAAGTATCAACAATGACTTTAACATGGGGGCATATGCTCTGCTCACCTATTGCACACATGCCCTTTTTGATATGCACATATTTTTCTAGATACCTTTTCTCCCTTTTTGGATTAGTAGCTAATCCTTAAAGCATGGATTTATATTTTAGGATCTCTTGATCCCTCTAGTTTCAAATATAAATATATTTTGATCCCTTAAGGTCGGAGGTGTCCTTAAGACTAGATCTCTTTCATTTTTGGTTTTATTCTTATGGAATAGAATATTCCTAAGGGTAAATCCTTGATAGGTTGACTAGTGAGTAGCCACATTAACTAGGAAGTTCAATTCCATCTTTCTAGTAGTGTCGTTTCCTTGTGTGGTTCAAAATGGGACATAATTTCTCATTGGGCGAGGTAATCACACCCTCTTTCTCTCTCTAGAGATGTCTCTCTTATTGTGATCTGGGAGTTGACATAGACTTGAGTCCCTAGGGGCTTGAGGTTTCTCTTTGTCCCTTAGATTACGATAAGATTATCTTTTCATTCTGATCTGCTTTACCAAGAGTTTGCATCGAGTCCATACTATTGCTAAAGTGGGGGCTTAATGTATCATCTTAAAATGGAAGCACTTCCATGATAAGAGCATTTAGCCCTCTGAGTAAGTAGTCTAGGGTCATGTTAAGTGCCTTGATTGGGTCTTTGCATGTATTTGGCTTTTCCCCCTGTTCTGCTTCCCTCTGCACCTATTTTTGACTTTCTATCTGCATTTCCTGGCATTCTGGGCTAGGGTCCTAAGGTTTTTGACCTCAACGTCAAAATTGACCTTGAGGGTCAAATTCAACCTTGAATCTGACCTAGGTCATGGTCGACCTTGACTCTAACCTACGGCAGATTTGACCTCCTCTTTGACCCCCAGTTCAAATTTCAAGTTTTTCTGATTTCTGGGTATTGGGTTTCAGAAAGATTCTTTTTCCCACCTCTAGGTCGGCCATTTCAGGTTTCAAAATGGTAAATCCTTAAATTACATTTAATATGGGTCCATTTCTAGGGGTTAAGGTTAATTTGGATTTAATTCCCTAATGTCAGCCTTCTCTAGAGGTTTGTGCCCTAGTTCACTATAAAAGGAGGCCTTCCTCTCTCATTTTGATCATCAAGTTTTGTGAGAACACATCCATAATCAAACAATTTCCATCTCTCAAGCTCTCAAGTGCAAGAAAATAAATTCAAGAATTCAATCAAGCCTTCAAGCATTCAAGTATTCAAGCATTCATCTATCAAGGAGATCCATTGTTAGCCATTGAAAGATTCAATCTCTTTGGAGCCCCCTTGAAGATCCATCCTTCTACATTCATTGAAGCTTCCTCATATGCAAAGATCTATTCAAGATTGGTGTTGAAGATCAAATGTCATTGATTTGAGACATCTTACATTCATTCTACATCCATTGGAGCATCCCTACTTATGGATTTGAGGATTTGAATCCTCTTCAAGGACTTCAACATAAGAAAGGTGAATTGTTTCATTTGCTTTGTTTATGCATATTATATTTCAATTCAATTTCAAGGTTAATTCTCAAATTGGGGTTTGACCAAGGAAAAACCCCCATACAAATAACAAAACCCTCTTTTTCTTGCAGGTGCAGGTGCAGAACTTTGGATCTGAGATTGGACTTGGATACCCTTTTCGGTGAACTTCTAAGATCTGTGAAAAAAGTCAAAGTCAACCTTTAGAATAAGAATGTAGCCTTTAACCTTTTATGAAGGTCAAAGACTACTTGCTGTCAAAAAGATAAAAGATTTCTAAGTTTTCTTCATCTCGACATTTCTAGTCCGAAACAAGTTACATAATTGCACAAAACTACACATAGACATTAGAAATTGACATTTTCCAGATTTGTCCTATTTTGAGGTTAGTATTTTCCTTTCAATTATTTCAAATTTCAATTCCATTATAGGGAAATATAAGGTTTTCTTCCTCTTTCATATTCTCCATAGATTGATTCGATTGTGTATTAACTTTTTGGTTGATCAATTTGGATATCTCCTTTGGGAATTTGGATTTAGAAGTGGATCTCATATTTCCCACACACATACATTCAATTAGGTGATTCTATTTTACCTCTATTCAGTAACATGTGGACTCCTTCTAATCTAGCAATAGGTGCAAAAGTTTCACCATAATCAATACCTTCTTCTTGTGCACATCCCTTGTAAACAAGTCTAGTTTTGTTCCTAGTAACTTCTCCATTCTCATTCATCTTATTTCTAAAATTCCACTTCCTACTGATAACATTTTTATCTTTTGGTCTAGGTACTAATGTCCATGTCTTATTTTTCTCAATTTTTTCAATCTCTTCATTCATAGCATTTTTTCATTCTTCATTATCAAGTGCATCCTTAACATTCTTCGATTCAAACTCACAAACTAAGCATGTGTTTTGTCTCAACTTACTTCTTGTCAACATGCCAGCTTACTTATCTCTAATTATTTGGTTCTCAGGATGATGTCTTCTGACAAATCTTGCTAGCACTTGATCTCTCCTTTGTTCTTCATTTTGTTTAGTTTCATTTCCTTTCTCAGTAGCTTCTTCCTGGTTCTTAGTTTCCCTTTGTTGTTCCTCGGTGATGTCTTCCTGATGCTCGATCGACTCAGCTTGTGGCTTCGGTAGATACTCTGGATCTTCAAAATAAGTGAACCTACCATATTCTTCCAACTGCTTCATGCTTTCTACATCATTCTTGTCAGCAAACTCATCAACTCTAACATTAGCACTTTCAATCATCTTATTAATAACCTTATTCAAACACTTGTAACCCTTACTTTTAGTATAATATCCAAGGAATATTTCTACATCACCTTTAGAGTCAAAATTCCCATTCCTATCATCTTTCAGAATAAAACATTTTCTACCAAAATTTTTGAAGTAACTTACACTCGGTGTGTATCTAAACCATAACTTGTAGGGTGTCTTGTTTGTGTCTTTCTTTAGGTGAACTCAGTTCAGGGGCATATACAGTTGTGCTAACTACTTCTCTCCAATATATCTGTGCAACATTTTTCTCTATCATCTGTATTCTTGCACAATCAACAATAGATGTATTTCTCCTTTTAGAAATTCTATTATGTTGTGGTGTTCTAGGTGTAGAAACCTATCTTTTGATGCCATGCTCATTACAATAGTTAGTGAATTCATCAGAAATAAACTCACCACCTCTATTAGACCTCAAACATTTTAGTTCTTTTCTAGTTTCTTTTTCTACTTTTGCCTTGTACCATTTAAATGTTTTAAATGCCTTAGATTTCTCCTTTAAAAACATGACACTCATCAATCTAGTATAATCATCAACAAACAAAATAAAGTATCTATCACCATAGTAGCTTTGAGTTCTTATGGGACCACATAGATCAGTGTGAACTAAATCCAAGATTCTTTTTGTTGAATAATCTTTACTTTTAAAACTAGATTTTATCATCTTCCCTTTTTGACATTGATGACACATAACATGATTAGGTTTAGTTAGGCTAGACAGTCCTCTAACTTTTTTCTTTTTACTGATCTTAATCATGTTATCAAAATTTACATGACATAACATTTTATGCCATAACCATGCATCTTCATTTATCACCGTTAAACAAGAAGTCTCAGCATTTTGAAGATAAAATAAGTTACTTTCTGATTGTCCTCCTGTTCTGACAAGCTTTCCATTTCCATTCTAAATCTTTACCTTTTTTCTTTCAAATGCCACTTGGTGACCTGAGTTGTTAAGTTGTGCTACACTTAGAAAATTTTAATTCAATCCTTTTACCCAATAAGCATTATCACATCTGATTTTATCATTTATTAATAAAGATCTTTTTCCTTTGACCATGCAAGGTGTATCATTACCCATTTTTACTAATCCTCCATTATAATGCTCAAGTGATCAAACTTATCTTCATCACCAGTCATGTGATGTGTACAGCCACCATCGATGATCCAAGTATCATTTTTACCAATTTTAGAAATGAGTGATGTTTCTACATACCTTTCCTCTTCTTCAGAATCATCTTTGATTGCAACAAACACTACCTCAGTGTCATCATCTGTGTCAGTGTTGGTGTCTTCATCTTCAACCAAATAACATACCCTTTTGCCCTTATCTTTGTGATCTCGGTTATTTATGTTGTAGTGTCGGTAACCTCTATTATTTTTTCTTCCATAGCTTCCATCACCATATTAATCTTTTTCTTTATCTTCCTCTTTCCCCTTAGGACATCTAGCAGCAATATGGCCAATTTCTTTATAATTAAAACAAGCTAAAGGTAACTTTCCCTTATATCTACCTTTATCTTTACACAGTCTCTGGGCCATAAGAGCTTCAAGTTCACCAAGCTCATAATTAGTATTACTATCACTATCATTCCTTATATTATGTCTACTGCTTGATTTACCAATCTTCAGAGAAGACATAAAAGCAAACTCAATAGACGATACAACACTATTATCAAAATTGTTCAACTCAAAAGTTTTTAGCTTACCAATCAGACTATCAAGAGTAAGGGTGTTACTAGGTGCATACCTCATTTCATGTATAGTAGATATTCTGATTGCATAAGCCAACAACAAGGTTCTTAGAATCTTACTTACTACTAGGTATGTGCAAGATCATGGTATGCCAAACTACGCCCTTAAGTGACAATGAAAATTAAAGAAATCAAGTTTAGGAAAGTTGACATAAAAATTTAAAAACAAGTTATAAATATTATATCAAAGACATGTAAGAAGAGAATCTATAGAAAATTGAATTTATTTTCTAAGATACTAGGCCTTTTTTGAAAAATAATTATTCTATATGTTAAAATTTTCAAATTTCAATGTAATAGTACAAAAAGTTTAGGAAAAAAATAAGAAGTAGGTGTATGTCTGACCACCTTAAACACAATCAAATGATAATTTTTTTTTACAACATTCTAGATATAAATAGTAGACTCATGACCAGATGTGACACATATTTTTTTGTAATTTTTTTCTAAGTAAATAATTAATTATGATTTTTCTTCTACAACTTTTTCTGAATACAAAAAATCTCATGTCTGACCACATTAACTTAGTCTAAACTTTATCAAATTGTAAATTTTTTTTTATTTTCTTGTAGTAGGAAAAGCATAGAATGTGGCACATATTTTAGATTTAAAAAATGTTATATAGTTTGAAAGTTATAGCTAATTTTCAATAATCCTATCAATCAGGACTAGAAAGATAACAAGTAGGTGTATGTCTAACCAAATTAAACAAAATCAAATGATAATATTTTTTTATAAGCTTCTAGATAAAAGTAGTAGACTCATGTCCAAATGTGATGTATATTTTTTTGGATTTTTTTCTAAGTAAATAATTAATTATGATTTTTCTGCTATAAATTTTTTCCAATATAAAAACTCTCGTGTCTGACCACCTTAACTTAGTCTAAACTTCATCAATTGAAAGATTTGTTTATTATTATTGTATTAGGTGAAGCATAGAATGTGATGTATATTTCAGATTTTAAAAATGTTATATTGTTTGAAAGTTATAATTGTTTTTCAAAGAGTCTATCAATTAGGACTTCTTTTTCACATCGCCACTTTTTGGCATACCATGATCCCGCACATACCTTACTGTATCTTCATCAATGACACCACTAGATCCTCGGATAGCATTGACTACATCTTTGATTTAGTTTGTATATTGTGTAATGTTTTCTCCTTCCTTCATTTTCATATCATCAAATCTGCCTCTTAATCATTCAACTCTGGCTCTCTTCACATTTGCATCACCACCATAGAATAGAGCAAGTTTATGCCACATGTTCTTTACAGTAGTGCAAGTCTTGATATCTTCAAATTTAGCATCAGATGGAGTAGCAACAATCTCTATCATAGTAATGTTGTGATCATGTTGGTCTCTCAACTAATCAAGTGTTAAAGGTCTAGTTGATGGTTGTATGTAGCCATTGTCCAGTAAGGTTATAGAAGAGTCACCAATTCTAGATATGTGAAGTTTCATCTGGCTTTTCCATATAGTAAAGTTGTCCTTATTCAGCTTCAACACTTCCCTCTTATACATCTTATAATATTTTTGCTGAAGTCCTTAAAACTCTTTTCCAAGAAACCAATGCTCTGATACCAATTGTTAGAATAACTAAGAGGGGGGGTGAATCAATTAGATCAGTTATCCTACAATCCAAAATATAACTTGATGTAATTCTCAAAAAAATTTCAATAAAATCTATAGTTCGGTAACATAAATTTTTTAAACTGTTTGTGCCTTTTACTGCTTACCAGTGAATTAACTCACTATGATTACCGACCAAATCAAATATGCAGTATGTAAAGTATGACAATATAATAATTGTCACAAAAATACATAACACAATGATTTAACATGGAAACCCTATTAAGGGAAAAATCACCTGGGATTAGTAACCCAAAATAATTTTCACTCTTCTGAAGTGAGCTCAGTGAAGAGCCAAACCTATTAAAGGTTACAAACACACTATTAGGTGTGACCTTGTTAGAGGATTTAAAACTAACAGTTATCTTTCAACCAGAATTCACTATGGGGTCAAGAAGATAACAATGTGCATTCTTTGAATGACATAGGGGCATCACATAAGACGGTTAAGTCCACTCGGTTAGGATATTTTTTGTATGAATGGTTAAACTGAAACAGTAATTGATTTGATTACAATACAACTTAATTTGCAGATGGTCAGATCTATTATAATCCCATACAAATCCTCTGATCAATAATCAAATTCACTTCTTCAATATTCAACAACTTACTATCCCTCAGTAAATAGTTCTCTAATGCTCGGTTAATTTTGCAGTTTGGTTCTTTCACTAACTAGTTTGATCAAGCATGCATGAATAGTCTTCACGCGATATCTCTGTAGTCTCCTTTCTCCGACATGTTTCAACAAAGAAACTCATATCTCTTATATAGACAGATAAACCATTTTCATCTCAACCATTATATTTTGTCGTTTATTCTTCTTCGTTGATTTTTCCTCTTAAACCTTTCTGAACAGTTGTGTTAATACAACATTTCAATTCCATCCTTTACATCTTCTCCAAATTTTGTTTGTCATGGATCTCATAACAAATTTAATCCTTAACCTCAAAATCATAACAATATCCATCTCATCATATTTAGTTGGTTAAACTAAGCATTTAATACTTTCATCCATGCTCGGTTAACAAAGAAATGTGTTGGCGAATAGAAGCTCAGTTGGTACTGTTGCTCAGTATACACTACACTGGCTCGATGTATACTGAAGTCTTCATTTACCGACCACATTCTCTTGTACAATTTTGCTTCCTTTTTCATAGTAGATTAATGCAACATAATCAAGTCAACAATATGAGATCATAGACTCATCAATAAGTTATCCAAAGTATTCCTTATCCTCATATGTCATATCCATCTTTTACCATGTAGATATCTCAATTCTTCATCTTTTCGTCCATTTTTATATATGTTCATATGTTTGTCACCTACATGATAAGTACTGTAAAAAATAGTTGACATCAATCACAACATAATGACTGATTTAATTATCTTGCATACCATTTCAATAACCCGGTAATCTCTAATCACATATCTTCAAGTCATTTAGGTATTCAATTAGTTGTAGTTCATCAAATGACATATCCACACATTAAGCACTGGAAAGAAGCCAATAGAATATTAAGATACATAAAGGGTACTTATCATCTTTGCATTTAATACAAGTATGGAGATGAGCCTACTCTCATTGGATATATCTAGATTCTAATTACACTGGTGATAATGATGATATAAAATCAACTTCAGGGTACATCTTTCATCTTGGATCATAACCAATTTCTTGTAGCAACAAGAAGTAATTAACAATGTCAGATTTACCTATAGAGGCTGAAGATATTGGTTCATCAAAGGCATCTCAAGAAGCATTATGGATTAGATAATTACTTGAAGAAATCTGCCATCCACAAGATGCTCCTACTATTATATTTTGTGACAATCAAAGCACTATTAAATTAGCAAAAAATCTTGTATATCATGCTAGGTCAAACAATATAGAAGTGCATCATCATTTTTTTGAGATCTAATTAAAATTCAAGTGGTGGAGATGTACAATTTTGTGGAAAAAAGGACCAATTTTTTGACATATTTACAAAAGCATTATCTATCAAGTCAAATTTGTCAAACTCAGTTCAATTTGGTACAACTCAAGGAGGTTCCTATCCTCTCCAAATAAAAATTATAAGGAGATGTTAGATTAATGTTCATTTTAGCTATAGTATCAACAGGTGAATATTTAATGCACATTCTAGAATCCTCTTGAAGTAATATTATTGTAGAAGACTCTAGATTTTCTATAATTTTCTCTTATCTACGATCACCATAGCTTTTGCAGAACACTCTAGAAGTCTATAGAGAGTGTATAAATAATGTATCCTCCCTAACTAGTCTATGTGTAAGGAAATATAACAACATACTTATGTATAATTTAGAGATGATAATATAATTAGTGTCTTGCTTTCTTTTGAAAAATTCTACATTGTTTTCTTTACACTACACATTTGCTTTGATCTTATTTTTAGTCTCATTAATTTTTAAATACATAATTGACAATATTGATTCGTAGGAATATGAGACTTCTTTCTATTCATTGGTTTAGAGGGAGAAACAAATTTCTCCAAATGAGGTCCAACAGGATCGAGAACCAGCTTATTTTTCTCAATGTGAAGAGGACATAAGGTTACAAATTTTTCTAGAGTTAGGGAAAACGTAATAACCTTATGAGGTTTTTCCAAATCTTACATGGAAAGCATTTTAGAAAAAAATTTAGAATCTATTTGGAGTTTTTCCTTTGAAAAAAATTCCCCGTCTTTTGTAATTAATTGACTCTAATACCCACCAATGGAAAATAGATTTACTCTACACCGGACATGGCTCCTATTGTTAGTTAAAATGTAAATTTTAATCAAAATAAACTCATCTCTAACAAAATTACTATAACTTAAGAAAACCCAAATGAGTTCCCAATAATCTTTAGAATGGTAGGATTTGTAAATTTGAGGAGATACTAGAAAGTTCAAACTAAGGAGTCTTAAAATAAGGTTATTCTTCTGAAATGCTATTTTTTTTTTTTGGGGGGGGGGCGGAGGCGGGATTCCAAGGATATGCAATCAACAAATCATTTTGAAACTAATAAAAATATATTTGGGAGCATGATATTGCTACTGACAACCTTTATTAGAATAGTAAGGGTAAATCTTGTTCATTTGAGTCCACCCCAATCTATAGAGTTGAACCTATGTATCCTATTTTTAACCCACATCCTCACCCCCAATAAACCTACCTTATCCCCTAGCTTTGAAGATATCTAACGTAAGAGGTCCATGAAACTATCTATAAAAGTAAAAAAAATATTATTCTTCATCTTCCAAACATATATATACATATATACATACACAAAAACACACAAAACATATATATATCCCCTACTCCCTCTCCTACTCTCAAATAGAGAGCACCACTCCAAATTAAATGTACACATTTATACACTTTGTACATGGAAACTTCACCACCCAAGATTTGGATGAGAACTACGTAAGTGTAAGTCTCTGGCCTTGAAACTGAGAGAGTCCTTGTTCACCTTTAGAGTGGATACTAGGAGGTACTATAAATTTTTCTCAGACAATATTTCTCCTCATTTCATAATGTACCCATTTGGGTCTTTTTCATTGATGCCACAAACATATAATTTGTACATGAAAAATATGATAAATTAGTTACTGCAAAAAAGGAAAAGTAAAAAACCCTCTTTCTAGAAAAACCTTCTTCCACCTAGTAGCCTACTCTACACAATGTGAAAAATTTATTAATGATTTTACCTAGAGCACATGTGAGATTCTATTTGTGTTAATCATAGAACAAAAATTATATATTTACGTATGTATGTGTGTGTGTGTGTGTATATATATGTTGTGTGTGTATATATATGTATATGTATATGTATGTGTACATATATGTATATGTATATGTATGTGTACACACATATATATATACATATACATATACATATATATACACACAACATATATTTATATATATCTATCCCTTATTTTCTCTCCTACTCTCAAATAGAGAGCACCATCCCAAATTAAATGTACACATTTATACACTTTGTACATGGAAACTTCACCACCCAAGATTTCGATGAGAACTGCGTAAGTGTAAGTCTCTGGCGTTGAAACTGAGAGAGTCCTTGTTTACCTTTAAAGTGGGTACTAGGAAGTACTGTGAATTTTTCTCAGACAATATTTAATGTACCCATTTGGATCTTTTTCATTAATGCCACAAACATATAATCTGTACATGAAAAATATGACAAATTAGTTACTATAGAAAAAGAAAAGTAAAAAACCCTCTTTTTAGAAAAACCTTCTTTCACCTAGTAGCCTACTCTACAAAATGTGAAAAATTTATGAACGATTTTACCTAGAGCGCATGTGAGATTCTATTTGTGTTAATCATATAACACATCTGTCCAAAATGAAGTTTACTGCTTCATCGATCCTATTCTTTTCAAGAGGGAGATGGTGATCTCAAGAGCTCAGTACACCAGTCCATGTTAATGGAAACTTGTTTTATTTTCTTTAGCAAATATGCCACTACGCATACCCCTGCCACCAACAACTAAATATGGGACGTGCCATTTAAAAAATCCTTAACCACTTTTCGTGTTTCATGATTATAACCAAACTTGAAGCACACCTTCTTGAAAAGGTATTGAAAAGGTATGAATATTCGTCAACCAAACTAAGAATTGATTCTTTGTGCAACAGTTTAGGGAATATACTTAAAACAATAAATAAATTACGTTCAATACCATACAATAATTTCTCTCTACAGATTTTGCTATCTTTTTTACTAAGTCCCTACCAAAGTTAATGCACAGATCAATCTTGGAGGGGCTACAAACTTGGTTTGTATCTGTATTTAGTTGGGCCCGCAAAATCTTGTAAAGTTTATATTTGTACCCCATTTGAATTTATCACCAAATAAAATGTAACAAAATAGAATCACACATGTCTTTCTTACCCTATCATTTATAGTGGTGATTTCCCTATTGTAGTAAAGCCACGAGAAAATGCAAAAATAGATGACTCTCGCTTATTCTTCTTTTGGAAACCCTCCACATCCGATCCCAGCTAGAGCTTTTGAATTAATTTTCCCTTAACTCTAGGATGGATTTTGCCAAATTTTGGGTAAAGACGTCTAGGGCTCTAGAAGAAACTTCCATCTTCAAAGTCCCTTTGATTTTGAATTTGTATTTGAAAATTTATCATAGTCTCTACTGTTAAACACATAATCCACCCACTTTTTACCATGGTACACCTATTGAGGCATGTGACCATCCTAGGAGGCACCTAAAATGCCTCTTTGAATGAAATTCTATAACCTTCACTGAAAATAATAAGTCTTAAATTTTCTTAAATGTTCACTTTCCCACTCCCAACTTTTTAGTATGTCGCTTTAGAGATTTTTTCTTTTAAAACGAAGTAGAAATTATTATTAATAATAAAAAGAAAACTTAAAATTAGGACAATAATAGATTCTTGTCTTAAAATATTATCTTAAGATACCTTACCTTCTAGATGTGGTGGTGACCCTTATCTATTCAGGTAGTGGGTCCTTTGATGGTGAGCCTTTCTTTGTAGTCCACATAATGTTTTTATATAATTAAGAATTAATATTTACATATTATAGGTTTTCTGCATAAATTTGATGTTTCACACATTTGATGATTTTTCTACTTTTAATTTTTACAATTTAAATAATTAAAGTAAGTTTGGTGGAAATGATTAAAGTATTAAAAGTTATAAGTTTTTTGGACAACTTCTCCCTAATTGTCTTTTACATTAAATTTTTTTCTTGTTTTATGCTTTTTTGAAGAAGTGTTCCATTGATATGAGATTGAATACTTTGTGAATTATTACTTATCGTGGGGCTAGATTAGGTTTCACATTTTTTCTTTTTCATTTTGATCATTATCATTAGTGTTAGCTAGTTGTTCCTATTGAACAATAAAAGATCAAATAAGGTACCAATCCCCACAATAGTGGGTTATAAATTTGGAGACATCTTGATTTTTGTTGATATCACATATTTTATTTAAATATAATGATTTAAACCTTGAGAGGTTCCATTTGAAAGAACTAATTAAAGAGGGTTAGATCAAATCCTCTTAGATCAAGCACCCTTGGATAGAACCCCTGTAGTCTTAAATCATACCAATAAGGGAGTCTCCTTTACATGTATCAAAATGCTGACAAAAACTATTTTTAATTTACTTTTTGGAGGATCAGATGAATTCATTTAGAAGTTGTGTTTTTCAAGAATCTAGTCCTTGATGAAAATAGTCCTTATTATAAGCTTTGCTTACTATAATTTTGACTATATTTATTATTTTTTAACAATTTTTTTTGGACCATCGAAAGCCTATGTCATATATATTTAATTTTATTAATGAAACTATTTTTATTTCTTGTAAATTTAAGTTTTTTGTGAAACATTAAGGTCTTTATTTGACAAATGTAGAAAAATAGGAAACTAGAAAAAAAATTATAAAAAATATGTTTTCGTTAGATATTGATATCCTAATTTCTAAAAGAAAAAAGAGAATCTTAATTCGAATTCATTTAAAAAGTTATGAATGATGAAATATGCCTTTCTCAAAATTGTGATTTCTTTGAATTCTAAAATTAAATTAAAAATAAATGAAAAAATTATAGAAACATATCCATATACTAGATATTGGTTTGACAAATCTATATTTTAAGAGTTATAGTTTTAATCTTTCAGTAAGATGTATTTTTTTATTAAATCATTAGCGAGACCTGGCATTTGATTCATTATATAAAGAACACACAAAAATGCGCTAGAAACATCATCCAAAAAAATTTTGACAAAAGAAGTCAGAAGGACAAAACCCCTATAGCTACATATTCAAAATTTTAATAAAAAACATATAGCAATAAGGAACAATGCCCAAATATAAACTTAAATAGTCATAGTCCTAGAATAACCCACCATAAGAGCACTATTAATCAAAATAATAGACTTAGTGATACGAAAGTTAATGTAAATACCAAAATTAACCATAGAGTTGATAGTGTTTATTAGCCACGGGCCACATAGTCATTCATACCCATAAAGTAAACCATAGCATAACTAAACTTAAGATTAGTAAACCCTATACTACTAGATCATCACTTACCACTGTGCAAAAAATAGCACCAAAAAATAGAAAAGAGACTAAAAACCCTTAAGAACATCTCCATCCACACCATTAGTCACTTGTAATCAACATCCACATCCTCAAGAGTTAGTGTAGGTTCTTTATCCATTTTTCATGGTTTGAGTCCAGGTACATGTCATCTTTATATTGTTCCTATTCTTTTCAATGGCTTTCTTTGGCATTCTTTCTCATTTTATAGCCTTCCTTGTTGCATCATCTATTATGGTGCACAACAAGATAATAGCATGATTGAATCATATTTTAGTGCTACCAAAACATAACCTTGTCTGCTAACTCCTTACTTTTTCCTTGTAGATCAAAAATTTGGGTTTGAAGATTATAAGTCATCTTGTCAATAAAACAATGTTATAAATTCATAAACATCACTTTTGAAATATTTTGATTACTATAATTTAATACTTTATTGAAGCTATGTAAAAGTATACATAATTATAACTCATTTTAGAAAAAAAAACAATTATTACGAGAATTTAAGCAAAAAATATCACAAGCTAGTATTATGCTTCATCTTCAAAATTTTAATGGTTTAGTTGCTATATAAGTGTTTTAAATTGAATATCTAGTGCAAAATATTGATTTTACTATCAAGTTTGGCCAAAAGGTTTAGCATATAACTGTGGGATCACTAAGGACATATGACTTCTCATCAATTGTAAATTTTTTGATCAACTAGACATCATGAAAACCCCTGTGAAAGGTCTAGAATTTTCTAGTATAGTTCCAAATTGAGGTATTATGGGTTACTGGGTGAGTTATTATTATTTTTAAAGATATTTCATGACAAAAATCTTTACTTAAAACAATTATGGTCATGTGTCCTTTAATATGCATTGTGCAAGTGAAGTGGTATGAGATTGGTTTTCTTTTATATGGCGAAAATATTTGTTGCTAGTGAAGTGCAATAAATATGAAGTGGAAAGGGCATAGATGTGACTCAATTGAAAAGTTTGGTTTTAGTTTGTATTTTCTTACATTGAGATTTCAATAGATAAATATTATGGTCTAAACTATCATACATGGAGGATGAAAATAGAAATGAAACTAATAAATACATATTTATGTTGAATAAATTTTTGGATTGGATTAAAAGAGATGATAAACCTTTAAGAATAATATTGGTCTTGGTCCTTTTGACTTTGAACGCCATCATATAGATTTGTACAAGTCATTGACAAATATTTGGGATAATCTAAATAAATTATTTCAAGAGAAACTAGTTAATACAAAATTTTCTTCAAAACTTTAATTGTTTCAATTCAAAATAAAAAATATAATCACAATGGAAAAACCTACAAGTGTTGAACAATCTAGATAAAAGAGATGAGGGTGAATAAGTTATCCTAAAATAATTTTCTCAAACTTAATTAATTTAAAGAAATCTTTATCTAAATAAATAATTAAAATAGATATGAACATGAAAGCACATAAACAACATACAACATGAATACCAAAATTTACATGGAAATATAAGATAAGAGAAACCACAGAGAAGCTAATTCGCATGAATAAAAACATTGGTTAGGGTGACATTGGTTCAGATGACTTTAAAAGGGCTCAATGTCAGTTTTCTCAATGTAGTGAAGGATCATTGCCAGTACAGATCACTATCAAAAAATGATAAGGATCAATACCAATATAAAAAGGCTCACTACCAAAAGAAAAAAATTCATTTAGTTATTCACCACAAAAATAGCTATCATCAACAACAACGCTAAAAGAATCTCATTGTCTTCTGCCACTGATCACATACATTCGTATACTTTGAACTATCATATTTATTATTATTATGTTCACATTCATCATACTTGAAGACATATAATCCATACCACGCTAAAAATATAGCACCCATGATTGGATGCTTCATTAGGACCTAATAGACCCTGTTTTGGTGATTTCAAGGTCCAAATGCCTGTTTTTCTTGATTCTAGCAACCAGTCCTTTTTCCCTTAATTATTTTCACCTATCTTGACATCCCCTCAAAATCATGACCCATTTATAGTGTACATAATGAAAATGGAATTCTCTCTCTATGGATCGAGGCCCAAAGTTAGCCCAGGGCCTGATATCATGCTTTTAGTGGGAGATTCAATTTTATGTGCGGGCTGGATCATTTTTTAATCCCAATATGGTGGAGTAGTATAAAAAACCTCATCTCTCATAATTTTTCATATCATAAAAATACTCAAGAAATTTTAATCAAGCTATCAATATTTTTAAGCAATCAAGAGCAATTGAGGAATTGGATTCAAGATTTGAAGGCAAGCATCCAATACCAAGATCTCCAAGTCTCTAATTCTTCAAGATCATTCAAGTAAAATGAAATATTATCCAATTGAAGATATTTTTTCTCCCATGATGGCCAAGTAGAAGACTTCTCAATCAACCAAAAAGATCCTTCCTTCATCTACATTATCTCTCCATTGCAAGTGAATCTCAAGCATATCAACATTCAAGATATAGGAGTGGCATTCATAGATCTAAGTATTTGTAATGGAATCCTTGATTTTAGATCACATTCCAAGGTTAACACTTTTTATTTAAAGCAAATTCAAGAATCTTCATGGGTATGAACGATTTCTAAATCTGTCTATGAGGGTTTTACATTCAAGAATCTAACATTTACCATTTTACATACTTTCCTTATGATTTTTTTTTCCATTTTCATGTTTCATTCCTAAATAATAGTTTGATAAGGTAAAACTAATTTAGACAACCTTTTCCCAATTTTTGTATGTGTAGTAATAGGTTTTGGAGCCATTGGATAGGAATCAAGAAGATCAAACACAGTCAGACAGACCTAGAAAAATTTAGTCAAAATTGCAAGGTACAAAATTCCACTAGACTTCTATCCCCATGTACATAGTTATTTTTGAGTTGTACCCTATAGTTTTAGCTCATATTTCACCCACAGGTCAGATTTATGTTCAACTTTCCATTTCTATACTTTTTTTCTCACTGTCAGTCCGTATCAATCTATTTTTGTCATTTTTTTAGGAACTTGTATATTAATAACGTACTTTACATCATTTTTACTTTGATCATTACATATTTTAGTGAACGATCATTGTCCCACTTACCATTTGAGTCTCCTCTTGAAACTAGTGGGGCATATTCCTTCTGAAATGTGCATGAAAGTGGAAAGTGATTTATGTATCCATAATTACTTACTTTTGATTTTCTTTATGCATATTTTGGTGAGCCTGACTCTTAACATTTTTAATTCTTATTTTGTGTTATATATCTACTATATATGTATTACATAGTTCTAAATTTGGTATCAGATCTAGATCTACCTTTCATGCTTTACATAATATCTTTCTATATTTGATGCAATGCGAAGGAGGGAGAATCTCTAAAGGAGATGCCTAACCTCACAGTGAAGAGTACACAAAAAATAATAACACATAATTGAGATAGAATGCATGATCCAATGTATTATTCAGAGATCTAATGACACACATGCTTAGTTGTTAGGCCTTCTTGGTTATGACCACATACCAAAAATTGAATTTAAAATCCTAATACCTATATGTCAATGCTTCATGTCTAGGCTCCATGAATGAACTACCAATCTAACAAAACTACTTCTAAAAATACACCGAGTTATTACATATAGGCAATGCATTTAAAGTTGGCTAAGAAAGAATTATATTCCCCAAGAAAAGGAAATTGTTACAACAAATAGGTCTGACTAAAAAAGGAATTAAAGATCCATGGAAAGGAAACCACAAGGAGCATGGTCATAGAAATGATCTATGAAATATCCAAAAATCACATGTTACAATGGAAATGACCGAAATCCAAAGATTAGCAATCGCACATCGAATCTCAAAATAGGTCCAAGCAAGAAACAAAAAAATTACCCAAGGATAGGAAATGGATCAAATATTGAACATCCACGAACATCAGGAGGTGTGATCATAGGAAGATGATTTTATATAGGTCTCAAATAAGATTGTACAACTACACACGCTATCTTGAACAAATGAATGATTCATCAGAATAAGTTGTCCAACCAGTAACCAAGAACAAATATAAAGAACTATTTTTGGTTAATGCATGATTGAGATGAACCCAAGATGCTCCTGCATTGATATTTGATGGTTATATGTGCTTTTCTTCAAATTTTATATTTTTTCCTAGTTGAATTGCATATCTCTTTCAAATATTAAATTTATATTAGATATATTTTTATTGAATATCCTTGTGCATGAGTTTTATTTCCCTAAGTCCTACTTATAGCATTTTGGTTAGGAGAATCTATAGAATTATGGGATCCTTTGATCCTAGACCCTCTAATTTTCCTATAAATATTGTTGAGACCAACATGCCTACCAATCATATTAAACCTATTATTTAGAAAAACTCTTCCCACTCTTCTCATGATGAAGATGAGACCTTAAGATTCCCTCCTATGCAAGTTTGAAAACATTCCCATGAATTAAATATTTGACCATTGATTAGGACAATAAAACTCTAGAATCCAGAGGTCATATCAATTATAGAAGGTTTGCGGAAGATAACTCACAATGATGAACATGGTGTTATCATATTGTCTAGCATCTCTCATCTCATTGATAACAATGTCAAGTCTATTACAGATTATTCTCAAGAGCTAGGTTTCATTCCACCTACTGCTCATGTTGAAACCTCCATGCTCCACCCATTATCCCAAATTCCATTCAAGATCTTAATCCTACACATCTTAGCATTCCTAATCCTATTGTTTCTACTATTCCTTGAATAGTTCCATGTGTTTCTTTATCATCATCAATGCCCACTTATAATAGTGTTCCTTTTTCATACTCCATTATACCTTCCATTCTCAATAATACATCAAATATTTCAAACATATCACCTCCTACTCAATCTACCAATTCCACTATGAGTAGCTTTGGCTCAAAAAGTATCTTCCTTACAATAAAAAAATACTTCTATGACCCAATCCAGGTTCAACATTCCTACTTGTGATATTGCTAGTACTTTTTCCTTGGATATCATCCATCTTTCTCTTCCTCAATACATAGATATTCCTCACTTAGAGACTTATAATGGTAAAGGTGATTCTTGTTAAGGAAATATAGGATGAATAGGTAAGTGAATGATCTGCTCTTGTTGATGGACTAAGGAATGCAATTGCCTTTGTTATTGATTGATTCCTCATTCCAATCAAGCATATATATTATACAAAGGGTCAGCAACCTAGAGGATCATGACTCTTCATGATGTCCATTAATTACTAACTAATATAATTAGTTTACTTAACATCTCTTAACTAATCATCTCTAGACAAGATCAATCTGCATAGGAGGATTTTCAATAACAATAAACATAATTAACTATTAAGAGTGATCTACATTAACATTACAGTCCAGATTATAATATGACTCTAATGCTAATGTAGAGCATCACATAACTGATGTAATTATATTTAATTGTGATTCCATAAGACATTAAATATGATTGAAACTATATTTCAACACTCCTTATTAGTAAAAGAAGATTTAAGTCAAACTCTCAGTCATGACAATTTGAAACTAACAACTCAATGTTGTCTAGCCATGAGCATAATATTTAATACAGTCTGGAACACATCATGACAATTTGAAACCAACAACTTAATGTTGTCTACCCATGATATGGTTATTACACAACAAGTAATAACATAGTGTTCAAGATATCCGGTGCAATCCAGATCATTAACTTTGATAAATCCATTCTTGACACTTGGTTAACTATTAACAAGATCATCACCTTGAAATAGTAACCTTAACACATAGAAGATTGTCACCTTCTCAAAACATCAATTTAAATATTGCAATATTTTATTTATTTATAAATAAATTATAATTAATATTAGAACTTAGTTCTAATTTTCTCATTTATATTTAATCATACCAAGTTTGCTCTTGAAGTATTCTATCTTCACTCTTGCAAGCGGCTTGGTAAATATGTCAGTATTCTATTCTTCAGTGCTAATATACATCAACTTAATGATGTTCTGATCTACCATATCTCTTATATAATGATATGGAATCTCAATGTTTTTAGATCAGTTATGGAAGATAGGATTCACTGATAATTTGATACAACTTTGATTATCACAATGGATAATAGTGGATTTCAAGCATTCTCCAAATAAGCCAAACAGTAATTTCCTTAACCATACTGCTTCCCGTGCTCCCATGGTGGCTGCCATGTATTCTGCTTCGGTTGAGCTTTGAGCAACTACTGATTGTTTCTTGCTAAACCAAGAAACCATGGATGACCCAAGACTGAAACAACATCCAGTAGTACTTTTATGATTAGTAGGACTTCTGGCCCAATCAGAGTCTGTATATTCGTGTAGCTGAATCTTGACATTTTTATATTTTAGTCCAAGTCCAATAGTTCCTCATAAATATCTTAAGATATGTTTTGCAGCCATTAAATGTATCCTTCTAGATTCACACATAAAGTGACATAATACATTAGTTGCATAACAAATATCAGGACGAGTGTTAACAAGATGTATGAGAGAGCCAACTATCTATCTATATACTATAGGATCTACAGGTTCTAAACCTTCTGCTTCCATTTTAAGTTTGATTAAGTTTGTTTCCATAGAAGCTGCTAAAGGTTTACAATCCATCATTCCAAATCTAGTTAAGATATCAGTGGTGTACTTTTCATGATTTAGAAAGATGTAGTTTTCCTTTTGACTTACTTCCAACCCTAGAAAATAGTGTAGAATACCCAAGCCCTTCATATCAAATTTAGCAGCAAGGTCTTGTTTGCATTTAGCAATTAGATGATCTTCATTTGTTATCAAAAGATCATCAACATAAAGAACCAATATGATCATATCACCTTTAGAAATTTTGAAATAAATGTTAGGATCTGCCTCTTTCTTGGAGTATCCTAGTTTAGTTAAATAGTTGTCTATTCTTGCATACCAAGCTCTAGTGGCTTGTTTTAGTCCATAGAGAGCCCTTTTAAGTTTGTATACATAATGTGATCTATCATGTGTAGTGAACTCCTTTGGTTGTTCTATATATGCTTCTTCTTTTATTGAACCATTCACGAAGGCTGTCTTGACATCCATCTGATGTATTTTCCATCCTTTAGAAGCTATAATTGCAATGATGGTTCTTACTGAAGTACATCTGGCTACTGGTGCAAATGTTTCTTCATAGTCAATTCCAACTTTCTGGGAGAATCCCCTTGCAACAAACTGAGCTTTATGTTTTACAATGCTGTCATCAAGTGCATATTTGATTTTGAATAGCTATTTAGAAGAAACAACTGATTTGCCTTTAGGTCTAGGTACTACATCCCAAACATCATCTTTTATTATGGATTGATACTCTTCAATCATGGCATCTTTCCAGGTTTGACTTTCTAAAGCTTCCTTAGCATCAGTTGGTTCTTGATTTGTAAGCTCTGTTAACAATGCTGCATAACATTTTTGTGTTCTAGTTCTTTTATTTTCTTTGAACATTTCATCTGGTTCCACATTGTTTTCTTCCAACATTTTCCTTTCCCATAGTGGTCTTTTCTTGTTATAGACATCTTCATCATTTAGATTTGGAGGTTCGAGTTCTTCTAAGATATTCTCCCTCTCAATTTTAGTAGAGGGTTCTTCTGATTCTAAGTTTTGATTATCTTTAAAATCTCTACATGTAATTCTTTTAAATTTTTTTTACATATCTGCTTATTTCAACTGACCTTTGTCCTAGAATGTATATAGGATTTCCTTTGTAGTTTTCACTATAGCCCACTAGAATACCTCTTTTTCCAGATGATTCTAGTTTGGTCCTCTTTTCTTTTGAAACATGAATATAAACTAGGCATCCAAATATTCTGAGATGACTTAAGTTTGGTTTGTTTCTAGTGAAAGCTTCTTCAGGAGTTATATCTTTTATACTAGAGTGTCCAATATCTGTTTTGTATATATATTGTTGTATTCAAAGCTTCTACCCAAAATGAGACATGGATGTTTTGGTCATGCATCATGGCTTTAGCTGCTTCTATTATCGTTATGTTCTTTCTTTTTGCTACTCCATTCTATTGAGGATTATATGGCACAATATACTCCCTCTTAATCCCAGCAGAATTGCAGAATTCTTTAAAGATTTCAGTTGTGTATTCACCCCCATTATTTGATCTTAGTATTTTGATTTTCTACTAAAGCTTTGAATTCTTTGAACTTAGATAGTACTTCAATTGATTCTTTTAGCTTCAAAAAGTATATCCAAGTTTTCCAGGACAAATCATCAATGAATATTATGTAGTATAGAGATCATGTTAGGGAGGGTGTTGACATGGGCCCACATAGATTAGAATGAATAAGTTCTAAAATGTCTTTAGATTTGTGTTCACTAGAAGGGAATGAACTTTTAATATTTTTTCCTAGTGCACATCTTTTACAAATGCCAGAGTATTTTAATTCTATATTAGGTATTCCTGAGGTTATTTTCTTTATGATAGGTAGAGCACTATAACCTAGATGACCTAACCTCTTATGCCATAATTCATTGTTATGAGAAATTTCATGGTTTAATGCAACTTTTTGATCGTAGGGTAGTTTATATAAGCTACCATCTCTAGATCCTATTGTTACAACATTTTTTATATTTGAATTTTTAGGCCAAAGAAGAACTTTATCTTCATTAAATGTGACTCTATATCCTTGATCAGCTAGCCTTGAAATGGATATTAGGTTCCTTTTAGTTCCTGGTACAAACAAAACATCTTTTAGATGTAATGTTACCCTGCTTCCTAATTTGATTAAATAGGTCCCAATTCCTTTCACGAGGTAGGTGGAGTTATCACCAATGGTGACTTCTTCAGAATAATGTCCTTCAAGATCTTAAAACTGATTCCTAAATCTAGTTATGTGTCTAGAAGCTCCACTATCAAGGTGTTCTTATTTGTATTAAGTTCACTTGATAATGCTAGAAAGAATAGTGAATTATCTTCTTTGGTTTTAGCTATATTTTCTTGTCCTTTATTTTTGGTAGGACATTCTCTATGAGTGTGCCCATATTTGTCGCATATGTAACAGTGAACCTTTGATTTGTCTTTCTTATAAGATTTATTTGAGAAGTTGGCATTATTAGAAAAATTTATGTTTCCTTTCCTCTTGAAGAACTTCTTCTTGTTGAAAGTATTTGTTTGTATTGCTTGAATCTCACTTCCCTTATTTGGTCCAAGCCCCCTAGATATCAACCGAGTTTCCTCTTGTAAGAAATCATTTTTGAGTTGGTCGAATTTAGGAAATGGAGGCCTTCCACTGATACATTGAATAAATGACTCCCATGATAAAGGTAATCCCCTTAGAGAAATTAGGGAAAGATCAACATCATCAACTATATTATCGATGAATAATAGTTGATCCCTTTCAATGATTCTTAGAAAGTAAGATGTTATTGTTTCTCCCTTATTCATTTTGATATTCATCATTTGTTGTTTTAGAGTTAATATCCCACTTGCAGTATTTATCTCAAATGTATTTTGAATGGTTTTATAAACCACATAAGCAAATGTTAAACTCAATATACTTGGTAATATTGAGTCTTTAACTGATTCAATGATTAGCTTCTTGGCTTTATTGTTTCATCTTTTCTAGATTGCTTTTTCTGTCTCATCTTCAAGTAGTTTAGGTTCTTCCTCTATGTAGGATTCTAGTTCTAGTTCTTGCATCAATGTATTGATTCGAATCTTCCAAGAGACAAATTTAGCGACACCTTCATGTCTATCCTCCATCTTGAGTGTGTGGGCCATATTTTATAACCTTCAAGTATTAAACTTCCTGATTTCTTATTATTGAAGATGCAATAGTTTTATGTGTCTCTGCTGATAATTTCTGATAACTGAAATAATTTGAGTCTCTATCGTCAATTTAGATGTCTGTAGATTAGTGAGCTTCTACCATCGATTAAATGTTTGCAAGTTTAATGGGTCTTAGGCTGATTTATCCTTGATACAGTTGGAGAGATTGTAGATGCTCAGGTGCTGATGATCCTTTTATATTGTAGATCATTGGTTCCTAGATTGTCGATGTCTATTTTCTTTCTATATTATTCACTTCTCCTAACTTGGCTCCAATACCATGTTAAGGAAATATAGGATGAATAGGTAAGTGAATGATCTACTCTTGTTGATGGACTGAGGAATACAATTGCCTTTGTTATTGATTGATTCCTCATTCCAATCAAGTATATATATTATACAAAGGGTCAGCAACTTGGAGGATCAGGACTCTTCATGATGTCCATTAATTACTAACTAATATAATTTATTTACTTAACATCTCTTAACTAACCATCTCTAGACAAGATCAATCTGCATAGGAGGAGTTTCAATAACAATAAATATAATTAACTATTAAGAGTGATCTGCATTAACATTATAGTCTAGATTATAATCTGACTATAATGCTAATGTAGAGCATTACATAACTGATGTAATTATATTTAATTGTGATTCCATCTGACATTAAATCTGATTGAAACTATATTTCAATAATTCTTTGACCCATATGAAAACCTTTCGAACATTGCACATGTTGTGATTTCTCTCATGATCATAGGTTCACATGGCCAAATTTACTAGAACCTTTCGTGATACAATCTTGTGATGGTATTGTTCTCTACCTCTATATTCTATTGACACTTTTCAAAATGCCTCAAAGAATTATTGTCTCATGAAGTATCGTGATTACAAGATACACAAAATGGACTTTCTAAAAAGGATTAAGAAAGTTTTAAGAAAATGTGATTGACATGTGTAAATCCAAATCGATAGCCTTCACCAATAACCTACCTGCCTATGCCAAAATGGGAACTTTAGGTTCAGGTATGGACATATATCAAAGCATGATGGAAGATAGTTTTTTCCCTTATATTGTAGTTGTAAAGACTTTGGTAGATGTATTCAAAATGTGGAAGCATGGACAAGGTATGTCATTTGTTTGACAAAATTCTTCAAAAAGATGTTATCTTGTGTACTACAATGATTTATAATGTACACAAAATCAATCTGTTAAAATTATATAAAATTTTAAAATTCACTTTTTAATAGTGAAATTTATGTGTTGTATATTTTTATTTATTTTTAGGCTATCTGGATAAGGTCATTTAATTAAATGTTTGACATTCATACTCTATCATGATTGGTGCCAGTATGCACTTACCTCCACTTCTTTCTATATTGTGGCCTCCTCTCATTTTGTACACCCAGTGAAGATAGGTAAAATGATCCTATAGTACACTATAATGACTACCCCTTCTCTTCTCACAAGCCCACCTAGGGATGAAATCAATCCCTTGGACTATGATTATTCCCTCAACCAAGCTCAGACATAAAGTGGGTTCAAATCGTCATGTGTATTTTATTTTTAAATATTGATTCATTCAACATAAACTTCATGTGCGTTTTAAATTACGCCATTCAATTTCATTGAAAATTTATGTTTTTTATGGGTAGATGAAATTTGACAAGTGCAATGTCAGTCCATATGGGTGTTTTCACTATTGTGTCATAGTTATAACAAGAACAATCCATCTATAGAACTTGTTACCCATCATCCGCAGGAAGTAATGAATTACAGTCAATGACATCTCATTTGTTTATGCTAACACTCCCCTAAAATTGGTCAATTACTTTCAAATTAACAATGTGTTAACCATTGCTGCTATTTTAGATTCACCTATAAGACTAGTTGCGCTAGGCTATGGACACCTATTAATGACACCATAAACAAAAAAAAATTTCACATTGTGTTTCTGATTACAAAGACTACACTTCAAACATGGGGTTTGGACGGTTACTCATGCAAATTTGACAAAAAAAGATTAATTAAATAACATAAATTTAAGAAAAGATAGAGCTAAGCATTTTGGTTTAAACATTGAGAATAGAATAACCTAGAAGTGAAGATTGAAAATATAGCATTTTTGTAAAATAAATTTATTTTGAGAATTTTAAATGTTTTTTTAAAAATACGCATACAAATTTTATGTAAAAATGTTAATTAAATAATTTTTTTTTCTATAAGTCTAAAATAAATTAAAATATATTTAATAAAAAGTTATTATCAATTTTCTCTTTTTAATAATGAATTAACATAAATGTTTTAACTCAAATAACATAAATGAAAATATGAAGTGAATTAAATTCTAATATTATTTTTGAATTTTGAGGTTCAATGTTTATAGGTGTAAGATTGATCTTTATGTGTGACATTAATTGAATATGACATTAATTGAATAATTAGGTAGAAAGTGATTGTTAAAATATGTGAACAAATAGACAAAATGATTATGAAAAATTGGTAATTGTACATAAATAAGATAAGGTGGAGTACACACACACACACATATATACATATATACATATATATGTATGCATATATGTATATACATATATATGTATGTATATATACATACATATATATATATATAATATATTATATATATATATATATGTATGTATATATACATACATATATATATATATATATATGTATGTATATATACATATATATATATATATATATATATATATATATATATATATATATATATATATATATATATATATATATATATATATATGTATATACATATATATATACATATATATATATATATATATATACATATATATATATATACATATATATATATATATATGTATGTATATATACATACATATATATATGTATATATGTATGTATATACATGTATATATACATGTATATATATATATATATAGATAGATATACATATATACACATATATATATATATATATATATATATATATATATATATATTTATATATATATATATATATATATATATATATATATATATGTATATATGTATATCTATATATATGTATATATGTATATCTATATATATATATATGTATTTATATATACATGTATATATACATGT